>PVJS01000716.1:0-59991 GCA_004027185.1 Glis glis | reverse complement strand
CCCTCAGCCCTCGCTCCCGGCCTGCGCGTCTGGAACTGATGGGGTGGCAGATTTCTTCCAGATGACTGCGGAGACGGCCTCAGAGAAGGGCTGTGCCGTGGGGGGCCAAGACTCACCCTCAAGCCAGGCTCCCTCTCTGGTCACCTGGTCCCCCAGTTTTTGCATTTTGATGAGCTCAGTGGCAGAGGCAGGTGTGGGTCACTTTAACTCTCCTGTGACGTCTGAGTTGACAAAGGAGTCCAAGTGGTGACAAGCGCCCGGGCACCGGGCTTTCTGTGGCACACGTCTTCCTTTAAGGTACATGTTTGAACTCTTGAGACCGAGTGGACCAGCCAACTCCCGGGGTCACTCTTACCAAAAAGCAACTTACTGTCCTCAATATGGTCTCTCAGGTGCTGGTACTTTTAGATCTGTCTGTAGTGGAGAAGTGTCTTCCCATGGCCCCATGCAGGCTGTGAGGTGGCATCCGGCTAAAAAATGGCTGCAGGAGAGGAAGGGAAGGGGTCTGAAGCAGGGGTGGGTTTCTGTGCTCTCGGTTCCTTTGGGAACTGGAAAAGAAGATAAAGGAGTGCCGAGAGCACCCGGAGGCCATGCTTGAACCTCAGTGATATGGTCAAGACCAAGTCTGTAGAAAATCCTCGTGTCTAAAATACCATGAGACAAGGTGGGCGCCGTGGCCACACCTGGAATCCTAGTGCTTGGGAGGCTGAGACGGGAGGATTGCAGGTTAGAGGCCAGCTTCAGCAATTTAATGAGACCCTGTTTCAAAATAAAAAATAAAAAGGGCTGGGGTGTACCTTGGAGGTAGAATGCCCCTGGGTTCAATATTCCTAGTACCAAAAATTAAATAAAAAGAACCTAGTGGCGTTTTAATTGCAAATTCCATGTTCTGCATGCTGAAGTGGTATGGAAATTGAGGGCTTGGTCTGTACCAGTTGCTCAGCATTGAATGAATGAGTGAATAAATAAATAAATGAGAAATGATGGTGATGATAATGCTTGCAAAAAAGATAAACTTTAAAAGAGAATAAGATAGCCAGGTGCAGTGGTGCATCCCTGTGATCCCAGTATTTGGGAGGCTGAGACAGGAGGATCGCAGGATTGCAGGTTCGAGGCCGGAGGCCAGCCTCAGCAATTGTGCGAGACCCCCAGCAACTTAGTGAGACCCTGTTTCAAAATAAAAGAGGGCTGAGGGTATAACTCAGAGGTAGAATGCTCCTGGGTTCAACCCCTAGTACAAAGAGAGAGAGAGAGAAAGAGAGAGAGAGAGAATAGGCCCATGACTCACATACAAATATAAAATCAGCACAAGGCAAAAATTTTACTTAACATGGTAACCAATGAAGAAAGCCACAGGATATTATTACAACCGGTTCACAAGAGAACTCAAAGAAGTACGCATTTATAGTCAGTTAAGGAATGCTGAAATTAATTTACAAATTATGAAAGCTGGCAACACTGGTCTACCCCCACAAGGCGTTGATCGGCTGTCTTACATGAGACACGTTATACATTTCTGTGGTCAAGAATAATTTATATAGCTATCAGTTTTTTGCTATTTAACTTGTATCTCTATAGAGTTGGAAAATGCCCTCATCAAAGAAAGATGAATGTGCCTGCCCTCTACGATGAAATAATTCCTGTAACACCGCATTCCACTGCAGGAATCCACCCATCTCTCGGGCCTTCTTTAAAACCTTCCATAATTCTTCCTACAGTAGCTACCATGTACATAGCACATATTTTCTGTCAGACATTTTTTACACAATAATTTCTAATCTTCCCAATAATTGGCCCAAGGTTATGGAGCAAGTCAATAATGGGGGCAGAATTTGGGCCTGGCTTGTCCAGCCCACCATCCCCAGGCCCTTTCTGACTGCAAAACTGCCCGGAGTTTGGTGTGGTCAAAGGGGGACGCCCAGCCTAGGAGCAAGGCTAATTGCTCTGTTACTAATGGTCTTCAGTTAGCAGAGGAAGGTTGCACATGGTGGAGGTTACACCGGAGTCTCTGACAGTAGAGACGGGTGCATCAAGTTCCCTGCTCGTCCTCTCTTTACTTATGGAGTCTGCATCGTGCCCAGCAGGTTTAATCTCACTGTGATCTGCAAGTCTGCAGACTCTGACGCCACAGTAATAGTTGTGCAGAAATGGACTTCTCTGCAGGTCGAGCAGAACCGAGTAATCACAGCAAGACAGATGTCCACTCCAAGACCAGGGAGCGAGAAAAATGGGGCCAGAGGCCGGTTCCAATGTGTTTGCTCAGGTCTGCTGCAGTTCCAGTGCCTGCGTGCCCGCTCTGCCCCCGCACCAGTTTTTACTGCTTCCTATTAAAAGAGAAAGTTCAGGAAATATTGAGTACTACTGTAGAGCTGTGTCCTGGGTGCTTAAGTCTTTACCATCCTTGGCCTCCTGCTGTCTCTCAACCTCACATACTCTGGCCCCGGGGAAGGCCACGCTCTGGGAGTCGTCTATGCATGGTGCCCCGTGCATCTGAGAAGCCTCCAGGAGGAGCCAAGAGCTTGCAAGCTCATGTTCTCCCGTGGCCTCTGCCTACACTGTGTGGGGACAGTCGATTCCACAGTTCATGGATTCCCAGGAGAAAGAATCCATGCCAGGCTTTCTCCTCCACTGAGTGTGGGTCCCCTTTGCTTTGGGAAAAACCTGAGTAGAGAAAGAAAGTCATCTGTAGTTTGGGGGGAGTGTGATTTTTTTTTTTGTGGGGGGTGAGTTTCTGTTTGGAAATGAGCTTTGGTCTTTCACTTGTAAACAAAATTTGGTTCGCAGCCAAAGTTCTGCATGATGCTTCATGAAGAGAAATAAAACAGAACGATGTAATGATAGTATACAGAAATAATTTTAAGTCTGTATCACTTTCTTCTCTTTTCTAGTTTTAATTTTAAAAATGTAAACACTTTTTTATTGGTGTTTTGTGATTGCACGTGACAGCTAGATTGCTAATGATTCACTTATAGATGCTTCACTCGGTCTGTTCCCTCACAGAACCTCCCCTCCTCCCTCCTCCCTCCTCTGCCCCTTCCACCATTCTCCTGGTCTCTCTCCTGATTTTCACAAAGTCCTTCCCCCCCTTTTTTTCTCTCTAGCTCCACCTATGAGAGACAGCACACAATCCTTGACTTTCAGAGTCTGGCTGATCTCACTTGGCATGATGTCCTCAGTTCCATCCATTTTCCTGCAAATGACATAATTTTGTTCTTTATGGCTGAGTAAAATTCCATTTACCACGTTCATTATCTCTTCATCTGTTGACAGATACCTAGGTAGGTTCCATAACTTGGCTATTGTGAATTGTCCTGTAAACATGGGTACACATGTATCAATATAATATTCTGACTTTAATTATTTTGGAAAGATGGTGAGGAATGGTACAGTTGAGTCACATGGTGATTCCATTCCTAGTCTTTTGAGGAACTTCCATACTGATCTCCATGGTGGTTGTACTAAAAAATTTAACACCAAAAATAAATAAATAATTTTTTTTTGGCAGTACTGGGGATTGAACCCAGGGGCATTCTACCTCCAGTCTCCACCCCCAGTCCTATTTTTTATTCTTTATTTTGAAACAGGGTCTCACTGAGTTGCAGAGGGCCTCACTAAGTAACTGAGGCTGGCCGTGAACCCGGATCCTCCGGTCTCAGCCTCCTAAGTACTGGGATCACAAGCGTGAGCCACCACGCCCGGCTCGAATAAATTTTTTAAAAAAGCAAAAAGGGGCAATTAAACTAAATAGGAACTTCTCAAAAGAAATACAAATGGCCAATAGATATATGAAAAAATGTTCAACCACATTAGCAGTCAGGGAAATGCAAACCACAACCACACTGAGATTCCATCTCACCCCAGTTAGAAATGCAATCGTTAAAATGTCAAACAATAATAGGTGCTGGTGAGGCTGTGGGGAAACAGGACTCCTGCACACTGTCCGTGAGATTGTGAATTATGACAGCCACTCCGCTGTTCAGGGGCACAGTCTAAATTCAGATCCAAGTCGGCTTGATTTTAAAGCTGGTGCTGGGCCAAGAGACCACACGGGCGGCCACATTTCCACGTGAAGGGTGCCTGTGTTGCGCCACGCAAGGCCGAGAGAGTGTGTGGACCATCAAGAGCAGTAGCTGTTTGCAGGGCTCCACAGCCTTTCACAGCTCCGATCTCTCCTAGAGATTTCCAGCTCCATGCAGCCTGCCCCGTCCCTTGTTGGAGACTCACATCACCGGGCCCAATGGCTGTCATCTGGCACTCAGAGCAGCTGCACCCAGCTTGACGCTTTCCCTTGGGCCCGTCCTGAGCAGTGGTGATGGGGACACTGGCTGAGAAGAAAAGACACAAGGAGAGAAACCAGCCGCAGTGTCTGGTGTGGCCGCAGCCCCAGACGCCCTGCACGAGGAAGCCATCTTTGAATGTGAGCACCGAGTCAATGAATGAAAGAAGTCTGGGGAGGCTGTTGGGGTAGAGAGAGCCCCAGGTGCAGGTGTCTGACTGGCTGAGTCTAGAAGAGAAATGGCGTCCCTTGAGTAGAGGCTTCTGGGAAAGGACATAGACAGGATGGGATTGTCCCAGCGATGTCTGGCCATGAAGGGGTTCCATAGGCCGGCTCCACAATTCCTCTGTGAAGTAGGAGTCAGGGGCAGCTACTGGATGAGAGGGGGGAAGGACTGAACCAGCCTGTGCACAGCGGACAGAACCTGGTGTAGAAAATCTGCTAAAGATGGCAGCTGTTCTCATCGGCTTCAGAATCTTCAACTCCACACGGAGTTGAAGAGTAACTGTAGCTTGGATAGGAAACAGTATGAAGGGTGAGGACAGTGCCACGGACTGGAGGGGCTCTGGAAGCTGAGGCTGAGGCCAAGGTGGTAGCTGCGACACATCTCCGTGGCTTGGGGACCATCCCCTTCTCCTGGGTGGTCACGTGGTCAACGTAGCCTTTCCTCTGGAAAAAAAAGAAGAAAAGCATGAGTTTCCCCGTGCAGCCATGTCTTATAAGGACACCAGTCAGACTGGATTAGAGCCCCACCCATGGCTCATTTAATCTAAGCCACCTCCTAAAGGTCCCGTCCCCAAATACAGGACCAAGTACAGTCGCACCTGAGATGCTGGGGGCTGGGGCTTCTGCATTCCGCGTATGAATTTTGGGGGCCACAACAAAGTCTATAGGTAGATAAAAAGAGAATGTTCTTTTTAGAAAATGGCAGCATCTTACTTAATATCACGGAAGCTTCTTTAAAGACTCTGAGTGCCTGCTGGTTCTTTTACTTTCTTTCTTTTTCTTTTATTTTTAAAATTTGGTACTAGGATTGAACCCAGGGCATTTTACCTCTGAGCTACACCCCCAGTTCTTTTCATTTTTAAATTTTGAAACAGGGTCTTACTAAGTTGCTGAGGGCCTCACTAAATTGCTGAGACTGGCCTCAAACCTGCAATCCTCCTGCCTCAGACTCCGAAATACTGGGATTACAGGCATGCACCACCGCATCAGACTAGTGCTTAGTGCTTGCTTTAAAAAAAACACCATCATTTTATTACAGCTTTCATCTGTAAAGTCTGAATGTACAGTCTTCACTTTAAAAAAACATTATTTCTCACCTATTGAAGTATCATATGCTTCATATGAATTTTTCATACTTTGTCTTAGTCCAAGAATATTGCTTCTTTTGAGACTAAAAGGCAAGTGAAAGTCATCCAATTCTTTTTCAAGTAGTTCCAGAGAAATGACATTGTTTTTTCCTATTTTCTTAGGAATTCTCCTGAGCAGCTTTGCTTTAAAACACTTTCAAAAGGAGCCAAATTAAACTTTACAGCCACCAGTCTTGTAGTGAAAATAGGATTAAAAAGAAAAACAAATATAGTTATTCCTCTTTTTTTTTTACTGTAAAACAGATAGTTTCACCTTATATTTCTGCAGACGTTTTCAAAATATTTACTTAGAAGATTCTGACAAAATAAGTGGAATGCATTGTTGAAAGGTGAGATTTGGTTTTACTCTCATTTTTCTCCTTTTCTAAACAGACACACACACACACACACACACACACACACACACATACACACACATTGTTTTTGTTTTTTGGTACTGGGGATTGAACCCAGAGGAATTCTACCTCTGAGCTACACCCCCAGCCATTTTTTAAGATTATTTTTTATTTTGAAACAGGGTATCGCTAAATTGCTGAGGGACTTGCTAAGCTGTGGGGCTGCCTCAGCCTCTCAAGTGCTGGGGTGACAGGCGTGTGCCACAGCGCCCAGATGATATGTCGCCTTTTGATGCTTGTACAACCCACTCTTTTAGAGCTCTTTATATTCAGAGATAAAAATACTGATAACTTAGAGTGGCTTATGTATCACTTCAGGTTAGGGCTATTTGTTCCAAGACCTGAAAAATATTAAACAGGATAGGAAGATTTTAATATTTTTGTGTATAAATCTACTCAGAGCAGGTGAACCGAGGACTGGGAGTTGACCCACAGCCAGGGTCAACCTTTTCCCAGGTCTCTGCCCTATGAGGCCTCAGTTAAAAAACAGGAAATAAACAAATACCTCCTCATATTCCAATATGGCTGCAAAGCTCCAGTCATCTCATCAGAATCCTGATCAAAAGTGCAAATGAAGATTAGATACTGTCCTTGTCTCTCTTTCTAAGGTCTTTCCTCCCACCTGCATTTACCTCTCACTGGCCCAGGAGCCTGGAACATGCGATTCATTAGTGGAAGGCAGTGTTGTCCAGAATAAACCCAGAGTTCTTTTGCTAAAGAAGAGAGGGAGAAGAGGTGTGTGACATTGCAAAAACTGCCATTGCTTTGCTCTCTTTCCTTTTTTCTCTTTCTTTCTTTCCCTCCCTCCCTCCCTCCCTCCCTCCCTTCCTTTCTGGGATTAAACCCAGGGAGCATTCTACCTCCGAATTACATCTCCAGCCCGTTTTCTTTTTTCATTTGAAACAGGGTCTAGCTAAGTTGCCAAGGGTCTAAGTTTCTGAGGCTGGCCTCAAACCTGCGATCCTCCTGTTTCAGTCTCACAAGTACTGGGGTGACAGGCATGTGCTACCATGCCCGGGGTCCATGGGACATTAAGATCAGCACTAGACTCTCTTGCTGAGGACGATGGAGGCCTAGACTGCACAAGAATAAAGACAGCAATAAACTAAGACACACAGAGCAGAACTTCACTCTTTGCAAAGCATTTTCAAAGGTGCAGTGGTGCACACCTGCAATCCCAGGACCTGGGAGGCTGAGACAAGAAGATCGCAGGCTGGCCTCAGCAATGTCGTGAGACCCTCAGCAACATATTGAGACCCTGTTTCAAAGCAAAAAGTAAGAAGGGCTAGGGGTGTAGCTTGGAGGTAGAATGCCCCTGAGTTCAATTCCCAGTACCCAAAACAAAACAAAACAAAACAAAACAAAACAAAACAAAACAAAAAAACAAAGCGGCAGGCAGGGGCACTGGCTCACCCTCGTCCCTCCTGCCCTGGAAGCGCTGGGTGCACCTTGCTGCTCACCGCCTTTGCTGAGTCCACTGGTGGAGAGAGATGGGGAGCCGGTGAGGGGAAGAGTTTGGGAGAGTCTAGGACAGATGGCTCAAGGGTGTCATTTGAGTGGAGCTTCAAGGAGAAACGGGGCCCACCAGCTGCATGCAGAGGAAGAATGTTCTAGTAGGACCGATAGTCTGGGCTCTCCGCCTGGGCTGCTGGCAGCTCACACGCCCTTTCCTAGTTGCCACACATCGCGCACACTTCAGTTGCTTCTCGAGTTCCCAGGAGGAAGCCCTCACACCCCGGGTGAAAGCCCCCACTCGTGGCTCTTCAGCGCGTCTTGTCACTCTTCCTCTGAGCACCAAGAGCCGTTGGTTGTTTTGCAATTGCTGGTGTAATGTGGTGGCCGTGTGTCTCTTCGCTAGGTGGCTGGCGGCCCCGGGCAGGCAAGTCTAGGTCTGCCCAGTCTCCTGTCTCCATTCTTAGCCACTTGCTTCTTTCAGCAAAGGCTCAGTGAATGTTTGTTGTGCGGATGAACGCAGGGAGTCCTGACCTGGGCATGGTGTGGAGTAGCTGGTGCTCATCATAGACACTGGGGCATGCTGGGAGGTGACCCGGGAAGGGGCCTGTGCGGGGCGGAGTGGTTCTGTTTAAGATTTCAGTTCTGCAGCCACTGCTGTGGCAGTCACCACCTTAGAGACAAAAAGGAAGACAGCAAAAATGAAGGGTACGCCCAAACAAGCTGGGGGAGAGTGTTCTGGAAAGTGATTTGATAGCTCCGACGCCATGGAAGGAAGTTGAGATTGGACCCTTTAAAAACACCGGTCTCAGGCAGGTGCTGTGGGGCATGACTAGAATCCCGGTACTCGGGAGGCTGAGACAGGAGGATCGCAGGTTCAAGGCCAGTCTCAGCAACTTAGACCCTCAGCAACTTAGCGAGACTCTGTTTCAAAATAAAAAATAAAAAGGGCTGGGGGTATAGCTTGGAGGTAGAATGACCCTGGCTTCAGTCCTTACTACCAGAAATACATAAATAAATAAAATAAACCAACAAACAAATCTGCCTCATCCCTCTTTTCCAGCCTCAACTCCCTCACGGTGTCTGAGCCAAAAAGTATTCCAGCTCACCTGGGCCCCACGATGGGGACACCTAGTTTCAGGATTCAGACATCTGCACCTTCTCAGCTCACAGCAGTTTCTTCTTAGCCCTCTTTGTTTTTTCTTTAGCCAGAAAATATACACAGTAGAAAAATGTAGCACATTCTAGAAAAATAACAAAATGCAAAATGCAGAGCCCCGTTCTTTGTTTGTTTTTGGTACTGGGAATTGAATCCAGGAGCACCCTACCTCTGAGCTAGCCACACCTCCAGCCCTTTTTATTTTATTTTTTTATTTTGTAACAGGGTCTCACTAAGTTGCTGAGGCTGGCCTCCAGCCTGTAATCCTCCTGTTCTGGACTCCTAATTTCTGGGATTACAGGCGTGCCCCACCACGACAGGCCAGGACTGATTTTTATTGGCTCATTTGCACGCCTGACTCTTGACAGTCTCTCAGTAAATTTGATCATATGTGCATATCATGCTCTATAAAGCTATCGTGTTATTAGGTTTTAAACATGGACAGTGTAAAAAGGAAAGTATATGATCCTGTTCTTTCTGTTTGTGATTTCCTTTATTTTATTAGTGCATTGCAATTACACATCGGGGTGAGGCTCAGTGTGTTAAAGACGCACACTCACACAGCTCGGGTCCCACTCACTCCCTTCTCCTCCCTCCACACATGTTAGTGGAGAGGTAGTGAGACCTCCAGTCTTCCACGGTGTTACTTGAACTGCTTCCTTCTTCACCCTTCCCTTCCTTCCTTCCTTCCTTCCTTCCTTCCTTCCTTCCTTCCTTCCTTCCTCCATAACGACTTCAACTACTCTACAAGTCTCTCTCTAACTTGTTTAAAGCCTCTTCTGTTTCCTATTTTTGATTTGAGAAAAAAATGACAAAGAAATCTTAAAGAGCAGAGCCTTGAATTCTTAAGTCTCTGAACACACACACACGCGCGCGCGCGCGCGCACACACACACACACACACACACACACACACACACCGGTGCACACGGATCCTCCTGCCTTTGTAGGAAGAAAGGCTGACATGTCGCAACTTCTCTTAGCTAACAATTCCGTGTTATGTCCTCCCTAGAAAGGATTTAATAACTGGGAGACTGAGAGCCATTGAGATTTGATGACCCTTCCGTGGCCTCGAGTTAGAGGAGTAAACCTCCTGAGGAAATTCCCCGGTGACTTCCGTAAGTGAGTCTACTCTGAATTGGGGGTTGTGTCGCCTCCTACAATTACGGGCGTTCTAATTTCCTGGGACTAATTTTAGAGGGTGGAAGATTTTAATCTTGGAAAGGAATTGTTTCCATTGTTCAGACTAATTTCAGAAGCATAGTTGAAAACCAGTACCCGAGCAAGCCCCGAGAAAACTCCATGGGGTGCTGGGAGGGCTGGAGGGGTCCTATCTACCTCCTGAATGGGATAGCCCCCAGCCCAGGGCTTCTCTACTGTCCCACCAAACTCTGCCTCTCAGCTTGTGTGTGTGTGTGTGTGTGTGTGTGTGTGTGTGTGTGCGCGCGTGCATGTGTGTGTTGAAGTTTCCTGGTCTAAGAACTTAATGAAGGTCCCAGAATGAAGTTTCTATGCACTCTTTTTTCTTGGGGAACTCTCTAGAGACTGACAAGTCCCCCAGCACCTTCATGTCGCCTTGGGGTGCCGACCTTGTATGTGCCTGCCAAAGGAAAGGCCAAGGGGACAAGGGATGGGGTACAGGGGAGGGGGAGGGGCTACCCTCTGCATAAAGTTTAACTCTTTCTCTCCCCAGTGCCCAGGAGGTGGGAGGAGAGAGACAGGGCTGTCATCAGCTCAGTCTCCCGTTAGAGGCATCAAGAAGCTCTTCCTAGGGCACCTGTCGGGGCCTCCTCGTCCAGCTGCCCTGCCTGCCTCACCTCAGTTTGCTTCTTTCTGTCTTCCGGTGAGCACTCCTGTCCCCAGTGTGCAGTGTGCACTCATCGGATTTGGGGTCTGTGCCAGGATAGCGTTCTTTAGTTAATGTCACCTGCTAAAGGTGGTGAGGACAGCACATGGCAGGTGCTGCCAGGCAGTGGTGTCTGCTCCTCCCTCTTCCTTCCTTCCTTCCTTCCTTCCTTCCTTCCTTCCTCCCTCCCTCCCTCCCTCCCTCCCTTCTCTTTTTCTTGGCACTGGAGATTGAACTCAGGAGCATTCTACCTCTGAGCTACACCCCCAGACCTATTTTATTTTTTTTAAACAGGGTCTCACTGAGTTGTTGAGGGTCTTGCTAAGCTGATAAGGCTGGCCTCGAACCTGTGATCCTCCTGTGTCAGCCTCTCAAGTACTGGGATTACAGGCATGTGCCACCATGCCTGGCTCAGTTTATCTTTTTAAAGGCAGTCCTCTCCTAAGGTGTTGGCTCCTTTCCATTCATGGGTTGTGGAGTCTCATGGCCTCTTGACTTCACTTCATGTAGAAATTCCTGGGCTGCCTCTTGGCCTGTGGGGCACCCTGTATGTGCTGCGAAATCCCCAAGGAGTCCCCGCAGTGCTGGGAGAAGCCACTCAGCACATATAATGCATTATTAGGAATGATAAACACATGTATCATTTAAATAATAGTAGCATACATTGCATTACATTATTATTTTCTACTAATACATTTATTACGAATAAACACTATTGGTGATTGTTAAGGTTTGGATGTAGAATGTCCCCTGCAAGAGCTCATGTATTGGCAGTTCAAAAATGTTCAGAGATGCCGGGCGTGGTGACACACACCTGTAATACCAGTATTTGGGAGGCTGAGGCAGGAGGATTGCAGGTTTGAGACTGGCCTTGGCAATTTAGGGAGATCCTATTTCAAAATCACTTAAACAGGACTGAGGGTGTACCTTACAGGTGGAATGCCCCTGGGTTCAATCCCTAGTACCAAATATACATATATTATTAAACATTATAAGTTTGCAAATCAAGATCATTTTTACAACTTTCCTGTTAGACTCATTCATGTTGTTTCCATATTGCTTAAATTTAACTTTCATAGCCATACGAAGGAGGGGGCGATTCTCAGGTGAGATTCTTAGGCTCTGTGTGTGCTGACATCCCGCTCTGTAAACTTAGGCCACAGGTAGGATCACCTTGAAGAGACCTACACATTCGAGTGATCAGCGCGTTTCTTTCTTGGTGAGGATGTGTGGATGTGGTGGGGATCAAGTGTTCTACAGGCGCCTCAGGTTGTGTTCCGTTTCATGACACGTGGCCCATTTCTATGGGGGCCTCTTCGAGGAAGGACTGCTGATTTAGAAGCTGGCGATTTGCTTTTTCTTTCTTCCCTGTTTCCCCCTCTTATTGGCCCTCACCTTGAAGCCCGTCTTAGCTGTTATTTTTGTTTTTATGGGATTGTGATTCCCGCACTGGGATTTAAATAAATATGAAGCGCCCCTTGGCTTCATATTGAGCCCACATGGTTTTCCGAGCAGGTACACACCAGCGGGACCCTCCGTGTCACAGCTGCCCGGCCTCCTAATTGCCTGTGACATGGTGCTGCCTTTTGATCTGACCATGTTCTCCTAATTATTTAATCTTTGACAACATGAAAACACGTTTAACCGCATACCGCGAAGAAGGATCCAGCAGGACTTTCTCCCGAGGCCTAGTTGGAGAAACATTTACTTCCTGTGCTGGGTGGGAGGGGAGCGTGGAGATGGCGTGGGCTGTGCAGGGCGGGAGGAGGACGTGGAGATGGCGTGGGCTGGGGAGGGAGCGGCCCCCACTCTAGACTTCTGCTCAGGTTTCCTGTGAGTTCCCCGTTCCTCCTGGAATGTTGACTTCTCAACTGCACTGTGCTGACACTGTGCTGAGGTTGATACACACACACACACACACACACACACACATACACACACACACACACCCTATCTATATCTCTCCTCCAGACCTATTTTATTTTATTTTATTTTTTTGGAAACAGGGTCTCACTGAGTTGTTGCAGGTCTTGCTAAGCTGCTGAGGCTGGCCTCGAACCTGAAATCCTCCTGTGTCAGCCTCCTAAGTGCTGGGATTTCTGGCATGCACCACCATACCCGGTTAAATTTGTCTTTTTAACATAGAGAAATATAGATAGATGTGTGTGTGTGTGTGTGTGTGTGTGTGCGTGCGTGCGCGCGCGTGCGTGTGTGTGTGTGTGTGTGTGCGCGTGTGTATGTATGTATGTGTGTATGTGTTTTCTTTAGGTGCTTGGACTGAACCGAGGGGCATTCTACCTCCAAGCTACACCTGCAGCCCTATTTTATTTTTTGTTTTGAAATAGGGTCTCGCTAAGTTGCAGGTCTCAAACCCAGGAGTGCCCCACTTAGAGGCGGCGCCAGCTTCTTCGGTCGCTGTTGCTGAGTTTCTCCTGGCCCTTGGAAGGCAGGCAGTGGGAGCTCACTGTTGGACGAAGAAACAAGGAGTTGATTGTGGTGTTTTATCCGGGTGCTCTCTTGTCCATTTGGGAAGGTTTATATTTTATTTCATTTGGTCCACGTGTCTGCTCCTCCCTCTGGCTCTCAGCTCCTGCTGGTAGGGTCCCTGCTGTTTCATCTATCACGTGTGTTTAGTAAATATCAGCTGAATGAATGAATGAATGAGTGAAGTAGCCATCTCATGAGTGAAAGAACTGCAGATGACATTTGTCTTTGGGACTTAGCCAACGCTGTACATGTACACAGAGGCCTCCCATCGGAGAAATCGTGAGAAAATGCATCTTTGCTTAATTGCGGCAACATATGCAGTCTCATGAAGACTCCCATCCCGAATCCCAACAGCCCAGTGCGCTGCTCTGTCGTTGACGCGGGCGCTGAAACCTTGTGCTGGGCTGCATATTTTTTTCTTATGCACCAGTAGCCAAAGTTTAAACTTCCCTTGTGATTTGTCACGTGCCTTTCACATGTGCGGGGAGATGCAGCTCAGCTTGGGTCTTGTTGCGGCTTCCTGCCCGCCAGAGGGACGGGCTGCCTGTGTATTTTGTTGAATCCTTGCCTGCCCTGCATGGACAGGTGTTCTCCAAGGTTGCTGGGGACTGTGAGGAATTCTGAGCAGCCAGTTGGCATGTTCCACGCTCCAGATGATGCTGGGATCTTCGCCAGTGTCTTGGCAGTCTAATACCTCAGGGGTTGCAAATGTTTTTCGTAAGGGGCAAGGTAATCCATATATTAGGGTTTGTGGCTTTGGGGTCCCTGTGGCCACTCCTACGTTGTGGCAGAGATGATGTGTACACAAATGGGCATGGCTGTTTCCCAACAGGTCTCAAATTTAGATTTCTAGTGGTTTTCCAGGTCATGACATATTCTTCTTTTGATTGCTCCCCCCAGTCACTTAAAAATGTAGATTGCAGCTGGGTATGGTGGCGCAGCCTATAATCCCAGTATTTGGGAGGCTGAGACAGGAGGATCACAGGTTCGAGGCCAGCCTCAGCAACTTAGTAAGACCCTCAGCAATTTAGTAAGACCTTGTTTTGAAATAAAAATAAAAAAGGCTGGGGTATATCTCGGAGGTAGGATGCTCCTGGGTTCAATCCTCAGTACCCCTGCCAAATTTAATAAAAATAATGTAAACTGAATTCTTAGCATGTGGGCTGTAGTTGCTGGGTCCTGTAACGCATGGAAAATACAGACTTACTATACTATGGAGAAGCAGCGTGGAGCCTGAGACACGCTGGACCAGCACCTGCGCGGGAAGCCTTTGGGGTGAGCGGGTGGCGTCTCGGTTCACTGTGAGCTGCCTTTCACTTGGCTTCAAATGAAGCGTCCAAGGTGCCTGACGCTGCCCGGCTGCAGCCGTCTGCTTGTAGTTGTGTTGCCCTCTGAGCCTCCCAGGCCTTTCACGGGGTAGGAGCCAAAACTACAACTCAATGCGTCCTCTCTGCAGAAGACGTATCCCGCCGGTGAGCACCCTTGTTTTCTGCATGAGACTTCATTGTGACTCTTATGTCTATTATTTTGTTGCAGAGAGGAGTCATTTTTGGATGGAAAAACAGTTTTCATCTGTATTAGTCCATTTTCCATTAGTATGATCAAATTCTTGAGACTGGGTGCTGTATGCAGAAAAGAGGTTAATTTTATTTTTTATTTTGTTAATGTGCTTTTATTGGTGCATGATAGCGTCACATCACAATGGAAATCAAATTGACACTAACGTACGTGCACGCAGCACTCGGTGCCCCTCCCCCCAACACAGAGAACTAAGACTGACATTGGTGTATCCTCATATGTAAATATGGTCGATGGTGGGAATTCCCTTCATGAACTTCATTCCTCCCCTTCCCCTTCCCTTAGATCAGTTCCCTGCCTTCACTGAGGCTTCTCCACTGTTGTCTGAGTCCCTTTTGTATCCTCCTTGCTCCCTAGCTTGCGCATATTAGAGAAGACATGTGACCCTTCTCTTTCTGTGATTGGCTGATCTCACTTGACATTATGTTCTCCAGGTCCTTCCATTTTCTTGTAAATGATATTACTTTGTTCTTTATTGCTGAGTAGAATTCCATTGTGTGTATTTACCATAATTTTGTAATCCATTCATCTGTTGATGGACACCTAGGTTGGTTCCATAATTTGGCTATTGTGGATTGTGCTGCTATGAACGTGGGTATGCATATATTACTGTAGTTTTCTGGTTTCAGTCCCTTTGGTATGATACCCAGTAGTGGTATAGCCGGATCATATGGTGGGTCCATTCCCAGTTTTCTTAGGAATCTCCACACTGATCTCCAAAGTGGTTGGACTAGTTTGCACTCCCACCAACAGTGCAGGAGAGTTCCCTTTTCTCCACATCCTCGCCAACATTTGTTGTTGTTTGACTTCTTAATGATTGCCATTCTGATTGGGGTTAGATGGAATCTCAGAGTAGTTTTGATTTGCATCTCCCTGATTGCTAATGATGTTGAACATCTTTTCACGTATCTATTGGCCATTTGTATCTCTTCTTTCATGAAAAGAGGTTAATTTAACTCAGCATTCTGGAAGTTCCGGGGCCTGGCACCTGCGTCTACTTCAGAACCAGACAGCAGATGGCACCGCAGCGCGGACGGGACTGTAAGAGGGTGAGGTCGACCGGGCGCGCTGGCGCACACCTGCGATCCTGGTACGTGGGAGGCGGACGCAGGAGGATCGCAGGTTTGAGGCCATCCACAGCAACTTAGCAAGACCCTCACCAGCTTAGTGAGCCCCTGCTTCAAAATGAAACGTAAAAAGAGCTGGGGGTGTGGCTCAGAAGCAGAATTCACCTGGGTTAAATCCAGTACCACAAAATAAAATAAAATAAAGAAAAATGAAATGAAGTGGGTGAGATCACATAGTGAGGCAGGAAGCTGTAGAACAGGGAAGGGCCCTTTTATAACTACTTGTTCTCTAAAGAACCGACTTAGAGCCCCATGGGAACTCCCTTAATCCTTTCCAAGGGCACCTCACCGGTGACCTGACCACGTGCCTGCTGGCTCCTGTCTCTCAAAGTTCCCACCAGAAAGAGGACAAAGCTTCCAGTACCTGGACCCCTAAGGGGCACACTCAAACCACAGCGACATCGATGACACCCAGCGGCATACCCGGCGCTTTGGGGGCGGCGCCAGGCTCTCTTTGCCCTCTTCGGAGGTCTTAATGTCACAGCGCTCACCTGCAGATGTTCACGGCTCTTCCAGCGTCTGTGCAGGGTCTTGGACATCCTATCTGCAGTAATAAGGAACAGGGAAAGGGAAAAGAAGCTTTCCCTCCCCACGCCCTCAAATAACAGCATTTTTATGACTCACAGGACGGAGTCCAGCAGTTCACGAGTCCTCAGGCCTCTCCATCGGTCTAGCTAAGTCTGGGCCTCATGCCTGCTGTAGAGTTCTAAGAGCGCGATCCCGGGAACGTTAGCCTTTCATTTTTCTTTCTTTCTTTGTTTCCATTCACTTTGGGAATGAAATGAGATATTGGGGAAATACCCCTTTGAATCATCGCAGACCAACTTTGATCCACGACATTTTAATTTCAGGAATATTTTTTTGGAATTTATCCCAGAAATGGACAAAGGAGTGGAGTAAGCCTAAGGTGAGATTCCTCTGCAAGCTTCCCTCCTACATTTTTTTTTAATCAGCAATCTGTCCCAGCTCCCATTTGCCACACAGAGCCACATTGTCTGATACTTATGTTTGCAAAATAAGAAAGACACGTTCCCACTCAGATGGAAAGTTATTTTCTGAGAAATTCAAGGAGCAAAATCAGCTGTCAATAAGCTTCTAGAAGGAAAGGCGAGGCTTGCTAGGAATGCGTCACGGAGCGTTTCTAGTCATATTCGAGACGATATTTGTGGCACCTGTCCCAAACTAAATCAAACGTGATGCGGGGGCACATGGAGCAGCGCCATTCCAACCGCATCCCAGGAACACGGACAGAAACACACATCCAGTTGATCACACTCCCGAATCTATGGGATCAAAGCGCTCTCAAGTAATGTCAGCGCTCGACATGATCTACTTGTCAGTTTCAGGACCTTTGTAAACTGCTTCCACCAACGCTGACTGAGTCTCCCAAGTGTGCGGAATGCAGGGTGGAGTGAGAAACACGGGGGCCTCGGAGCAGAGGGCTCTCATTTCAAAACAAAGGCTTGTTTGGGTTTGCCTTGACTGCGGGACTGGGCTTTCGCTCCAGCGTCCTCGCTGCAAGCACTTGGTTCTTTGATTCAAAGGTTTAGAGCGGGGGTCAGGGTCTGCGCTGATTTTATGGTTCAGTTGTCAAAAATGTGTAAGCTATGTGGTAGAGATCTCGCTCCTTTATACAGTTTCTATACATAGCTATTTATTCTCATCAGGGGAGGGAGAAACGTGTATCTCATAGCAATCGTTTGTTCTACGCGTGCACCACGTAGAACCACATATGTGGACTCAGTCCTGTCCAGTCCACGCTTCTTTATCCCGAGAAAGACACACCGTGAGTCCAGGGAGACAGAGTCGCAGGGAATTAGAGGACAGCTCTCCCTGCCCTGAGAGAGCTGCGGTGACCTCCAGGTTAGCACATCTCCTCCGTCATCTTCCTCCCTGACATCCTTCTCTGTACAGAGATTGTGGACATAAAGTCCAAACAACATTTCCGAGGCGAGAGCTCTGCCCGCTCTGGGTTTTTGGTGCTGGAGGTCGACACCAGGACCTCACTGCGCGTACTAAGCATGTGTCCTACCACAGCTACATCTCCAGCCCCGCGCAGCGAGGCTGGAAGAGCGTTAGAACTCAACGACAAGGATCCGCAGAATGAACTTCCAGGGACTCGCTGGAGCGGGAGGAGTTATGGAGTGCTGAGGATGGGCCCATGCGACCTCCGAAAATAAATTTGCCGCAGGATCTGGTCAGACAGAAGTATGTGATGGCCAAGATGAAGATGTGTCTTCCGCGTCAATGGTCTCACAATCTGGAGAGGCAAGGGGACTGAGGCGCGGCCGGATCTCACACGAAGTGGACAGGCAGGCTCGCAGCAGCTGGGAGGCAGGTGCCAGGCTGCGGAGACTGGGGTCCGCTTTCTAAAGAACCAACGTGCAGACCTGACAAGAAGAGCCCCGGGCTGCACGTTGCGAAGGACCTCGGGGCAGGATCCTCAGGAGCCAAGCGCGCCTGGTCCCAGAGGAAGAACAGCACCGAGACGTGGCCAGGACGTGTGGACTCTGTGCGGGGAACGAAGGATCATGAACAGGGCCGAGTTCCGCAGTCACCGCGGAATCTTGGCAGAGTTTCTCAAGATCACGGTCAGAGAGCGAGGGCAGCCGGGGAGGAGGACAGAAACATCAGTTCCAGGCTGCAGGAAAGGTGGGAATTCCCTCACCCCCTAATGTATTCATCCCTCTCTTAAAGACAGAGGGTGGATCACATATCGCTTGCTTTTAGTGAGTGTAATTCCTGAAAATCAGGTGGTCATTTCCACGGAGGAATGTCAAAATAGAAAAAAATGGCAAAAATAATCCGGGGGGCATCTGCACAGTGTCAGGCTGGAGTCACTCCTTGCTTTCCTGAATGCTTTTAAGAAGAAAAGTTCTTGCTGGGCACGGGGGCGCACAACTGTAATCTCAGTACGTGAGAGGCTAAGACTGGAGGATTGCAGGTTTGAGGCCAGCCTCAGCTTAGTGAGACCCCGTTTCCAGATAAAAAATCAAAAGGGCTGCTAGAACACCTCTGGGTTCAATCCCCAGTACCAAAAATAAGTAAATTAATAAAACCCATCAAGAACCAGGCATTATGGTGCACTCCTGTAATCCTAGTACTTAAGAGGCTGTGACAGGAGGATCACAGATTTGAGGCCAGCCTCAGCAACTTAGTGAGATCCACAGCAACTTGGCAAAACCCTGTTTCAAAAGTAAAAATAGGGCTGGGGGTGTAGCTCGGAGGTAGAACACCTCTGGGTTCAATCCCCAGTACCACACACACACACACACACACACACACACACACACACAAAAGGGAAGGAAGGAGTGTGAGTTCTCCTGATAGTGGGACTCTGGAGACGCAGGTCTGGTGAGGAACCTCACACTGCACTTTATAAAGAGAAAGGCCACTGGTAAGTGACTCGGGCCCTGGTAGCTCTTCAGGTGCCAGGTGGTTGACCTCCCTGACCGCTACTGAGACGGCACCGAGACCCGCTCGTGCCTGACGCTCTAAAGTGCAGAAGTCAGGGGAGGGTTGTGTAATCTATTTCTTCATACATTAAAGAAATAAAAGCACAGGGACCCATCCTCTTAATATCGAGCCTCACATCAAGTGTTTGATAAATGTCCCACCAATGTCAAATCACCAGACAGGACAAGGAGTCAGACACAAGATACAGACAGGAAGTGGGACCGGCAATGACGGCTGGGCTTCTGACGGCTGCGGCCATGGGTTGGGGCCGCCATCACCTTGAACCCTCCACTTTCTCTTCCTTCCTCTTTTTGTCCCCTTTCCTTCCACATCCTGCTTCTTCCTGGGAGACCGGGAGACTGGACACAGAACCCCAGGACGGGAGTTCGACCCACCCCATTCCAGTAATTTTCTCAACTCTGGTCTGGAGACCACCTTGAGGGGTGACAGGGAAATCCAATTTCCAATCTAGTTGCTCGGTCTTTCTTGGAGACAACCAACAGGGCCCCAATTAGGGGAGACAGGAGGCGGAAGGAAAACAGAAGTTCGCCACTGTATTGCCTGCCTGTGTTTTGACATTTAGTTTGAACTTCAACCTGGCCTGTGCTCCTCCGGGAGCTTTTAAAAAGAAATAAACTTGGTCTCATTACCATCAGATACAATGATGAGGGAAATGGGCTGGAAAAAATCCTGAATCTTTTCTTAGCCCTATTCTGCGCTTTACAAAGAGGAGGGCAAATTCTTTACCACTGTGCCATCGGCTATTATGTTTAACAATCTAATTAGAAAGGCCGAGTAGCCTATTCCCATTGTAAAAAGCTGAGACAGTACACACAGGCAAATCCAATTAGACAGCTGTCCTTCACAGATCTGAGTGGCCCCGAGGCCAGGTTCTAATGAAGGACCCGCCACCCCAGCCCTCTGGTGCAGCCCCCAGCAGACGAGTCTTCTCCATAAACTGGGACAGATGACTGTGGCGGCACTTTCAGGGCCGTCCGCCCTGCGACGGGCATCTCCAGTTACCTGCTGGCTGGCACGAGGTCCGGTCTGGTCTAAGGCTCTCGGGGCGGCCAGCCCTTGGCTCCTGCCCATCTCTGAGCCTTGCTCCCCCACAGGGCCACAATGCCTCCCGGTCCCCATCATGCTAACAGGTGGCAGTAAATCCGAACCGTTGCTTTCCCTTTTATGAATGTTACTTTCTGTACACCAGGGACTTATATAACTTGAAACAACCCAAAAGCTATGCGTCCAGTCGCATGCTGCCCGCGCCTGCGTTTTTTTTTTTACCATGTATGGCTCAAATTAGGGTGCCCTGTGTGGAGCAGATTGCCCACTGCCACTCAGTCATCTGTTCAGTGTCGGGCATGCCCACAGGCCGTTACGGTTATTCACAGGTCTATTAATTAACAGGAGACCGGGTAGAGGGACTAGGAAGTAGGCCGGAGGACGACGCAGCCACTTCAGATAAGAAGATGCATTAAAAGGTGTGCACACCGAGACCGTGTGTTTCCTCCCTGTGCTCATCTGCTCTCAGTAGGGATGCTTGGAACTCAGCTCAGGGAAAAAAAAATTGCTCATCTTGTTACTGCATCTGATGGAAAAGTTTTATGTCAAGAACTGGAGGAGCCGGGCGCAGTGGTGCACACCTGTATTCCCGGACCTTGGGAGGCTGAGGCAGGAGGATCGCAGGTTTGAGGCCAGCACGCAGGACATTAGTGAGACCCTGTTTCAAAATAAAAATAAAAAGTGCTGAAGGTGTAGGTCCGAGGTAGAAACCCTCAGCATGCAATCCCCAGGACCACAAAAATAAATGAATAAATGAATGAATGAATTAGTACATAATGTAAGTAAAGCAATGGTGTTTGAATGGACAGAATTGAGATCGTGCCAAAGTTGCTGCTTTTTTTTTTTTGCAGTACCAGGGATTGAACCCAGGGGCGTTCTACTCCGTGCTACACCCCCGGCCCTATTTTTTATACTTTATTTTGAAACCGGGTCTCACGAAGTTGTGGAGGGCCTCACTAGGTACAGAGAGAGAGAGAGAGAGAGAGAGAGAGAGAGAGCTGAGGCTGGCCACGAACCTGGATCCTCCTGTCTCTGCCTCCCAAAGTACTGGGATTACAAGCATGTGCCACCACGCCCGGCCTGGTTGCTGCTTTTTAAAGCTCTGTTTTTAACAGGTAATGATTCACTGGGAAATATCCACCTTGTGTTGAAACTGGGCTTTATCAGAACAGCAAATACAAACAATCTTTACATTCTGGGAGAAGGAATAAAGTGCACGGTGTCTCCGCAGGAGATTGCCTGTGGGTTCCTTGGTGTCACAGGGACCGACTGGCTGCTCACAGCATCTCGTGTATTCCCATAGCAAGGTCGCAGGAACCGCATGTTTTCTACATGAGGAATTGAGTAATTGGTTTTACAAACTTACTCTAAATTGTTTGGTCACGTTACACTCATGTCAGAAGTGAGAATTATTAAATGATAATGATTGCTTGCTTCTGAGTTATCAATCGTTGGAAGCCTTGTAGCAGGAAGAATTAGATTTTAAAATTACCTTGGAATGTGAGTATCATAAAAAATAAGATTTGGTAAACATTTTGTGGAAGATGGCAGTTTGTTTTTTGTAAAGATGTTCTGCATGGACTCGTGGACTCGTTCCTGGAGGGACTAGGTGAAGTGATTGTATATTCGCTAATGGACATATAAGGTGAAGGTCCCCCCAGATCACACTGCCATCACGCTGCCTGGACCCAGGACTGTTTCTCTGGACTGAGAAGTCTGGGTGGTCACTGCCGGGCTATAAACTGTTCTCACAAAGGGCAGGATGAGTAGGAAAAACATTGGAAGAAACTTAGGGTCAGTTTTGTTAGCAGACAGATGATCGCTAAGTGGTGATCAGCTAATAAAAGTGTCCTTGGATCAATAAAAGTTTATTGAGCACCTACTCTGTGGAAGAAAAGAATGCATATAGACTCACCTGTGGCATCCAGGAGCTTATAATCTAACTGGGGAGCTAGACACTTAAGCGTTGAAAATATAGCCAATTATTTGGACTCGCCAGCTTTATACTCATTGGAAATGGAGAGTATGTTGCATACTATTTGATGTTGGCAATGCACACTGTTTCTTTTCAAGGTTTTAAAGTAATTTTAAATGAATAAAGCTATGAGCAGTATGTTTGTCAAATTTGCAAGCGCATGAATCTGAAGGTAGAGTTTTATGCTGGATGAATGAATAAGGATCTAGGAATAGTATAAGTTGAAATGATGATCGGAATACGGCGAGATTTAATGGGAACAAAATAGACCTAAGTGTTGATCCTGAAGTAAACACATGCTACAGCAGCCTGCTGGAAAGTGGCGTTGGACACATGAACGGAGAGCAAAGGAGACGAGGATGTGTGTCCACTGGGCGGCCACTGTCGCGCCCCAGCAAATGAACTGGGTTCTCTGCTTGGGTTTTCTCATTATTCCTCACAGCAGTGCTGGAGCCACACTGAGCACCGTGGACAGCATGAGCATTTACGTGCATCTCATTTGCTCTTCATGACCCTCTGCCGGCACAGACGCCATATGACAGGGAATAAAATCTCCCCTAAAGTTTGTGTTCTTGTTTTAACTGTGCTATTCTTTCTTTCAAGGATGTAATGTGACTTCATAAGCGCGCAGTACCCAGCATCAGGGAGATAGCCATTCTGTTCTGTTCTGTTCAGGAGGCTATGTTGTTTTAGTAAGTGCCCTGTCCCAGGACAGACCACGTGGCTTGGGTATCCACCCCAGCTCCTCCATGGCTATGGAATGGATGTGGTTTGAGTTTGTTCTTAAAGGTTCCTGCACTGGGGGATTGGTCTTCAGGGTGGCTATGTTTAGAAATGGTGGGACCTAGTGCCAGCGATTAGATCATGGATTAATGCTGGCCCGAGAGTGGCGCCCAGAGTTTTCAGGCCGCTGCTAGGCGGGGGCACCTGTGCCGCCTCAGTACCTTGGCCCTCAGGGAGCAGCGACTTGGCTTCCTCCAGCCAGCACCATTCCTTTGGGTTCTTTCCTCCAGGGAGGCGGAGTGCTTGCATCCAGCCTGTAATGTGGACACATGCTAGGAGAGGCGCACTGTGGGACGTGGGGGTGGCTGGGTCTCCCTAGCACCTCGGAGCACGAGGGGACACGTGAGGGTGTTTCCTGTGTCTAAGGCCTCACTTTGGGCAGAAAGCAGACACTCAAGACAAGGCAAGTCTTGCTAGCACATCTAGGCCTTCCGAGCTGCATGAGTCTGGCGTTTTCTATTGTTTTGCTTTTATAACTCAATGAGTATGTTTTGTTTCGGTGTGTGTGATATTGGGATGGAACCCAGGGGCATTCTACCTCTGAGCCACACCCCAAGCCCTATTTTATTTTTTATTTCAAAACAGGGTCTCTCTAAGTTGCTAAGGGTCTTACTAAGTTGCTGAGGCTGGCCTTCAACCTGCAATCCTCCTGTCTCGGCCTCCCAAGCACTGGGATTACAAGTACGTGTCACCATGCCTGGGTCGTTGGGTATTTTTCTTGGTGCAATTTCGATTCGCCTCCTGGGATGGCTTGCAGGCCATTTTCAGGAGCTGAAGGTTGACCTTTCCTTTCAAAGTTTCAAATCCTTCTTTCAGGGAGTCTTTCTGTTCGATGTTTGTACCGCCAAAATACTTGCAGGAGGAGAGCCAGCAGCCTCCTCTCTCTTGGTTACCTCCCTGTCAGCTTCCAAACTTATCTTTCGCCAAGTGAGACACATTTATTGTGCTTTCTTAAATAGCAGATGCCTTTTAATTAATCCTGAGAGTCATCTCCATTCCAACTGCCTTATGTTGATAATAATGTAGCATTTTAAAATAAACTAATTTGCACATGTAGACACAGCTATGAAACCCACCAGTTATAATGAGGATGGATATATATATATATATATATATATATATATATCTGCACTCCTACATTTATATGTGTTACCTTCCATTCTCCATCCAAGCTGTGTCCAGTCCCATCAAAGAATGACAGAATGGCAAACATCTTACAGCCCCACATTCTTAATCTATGTCTGGGGACAGCTGCACGGGCATAGGATTTAAATGTCAGCTCTTGTTGTCCAAACTGCTTGCCTGAAAATGGTTACAGAAATCACTTTCTTGTATATAGGAAAAAAAGAAAAAAAATGGTTTAGAAAGGACTGATGGAGTAAAAATGGTTTTCTAGTTATCATTGCCCAAATAGGAGTTCTCCAATTTGAATTTATGGAATTTTATAAAATCCTATAGAAATAATTTCAGGATCTGCAAGTAGGTGGAGCCAACCAATTATGGCATGATGTATTTGATAACTACATCATTTCCAGTGTCCTTTGGAAATGAATTGCCAATATGCCTGCTAGAATTGGGGGGATCCTACTGTGGAGATGGTAGTCCATACAAGCCTCCTTGTGACCTAAGGCACATACAGAGAAAGTCGTGGAAGTTCCTTAAAGGATGCCCCTCACCCCCTGTCCAATGAGTATGGGGCCACAGGAGGACAAGGCCTGTATTCAACACACCCTCTCCAAATTCTTTGAGCGTGTTTCCCACTGGGAGTGGGTTTTCCGGAGAACCACTGCCTTTAGCGTGAAATGAAATGAAATGAAATGATGTGGACACACTGAAGGGAGACGAGGCATGTTGAATAATGTCCTCCTCAGAGGGCCCAGGGGACGGCCCCTTATCTCAGGTACGCATGAGCTCCCGCAGTGGCCAACTGGATGTTTGGGCCTTGGGATTAAGGACTAGAAATAATTCATTCTTAATAATGGCAGAGAGTGCCAGGGATTTTTCTTGCTTCACGAAATAAAGTTAATTTTCTGAACTAAGAAATGGTGAATAGGACTAAAAAACAAAAATTGGCAGGCAGACTGTTGGGGGGAGGGTTGCTCCCATAGGAGCCGACTTTGTGTTTGCACAGGGAAGAGACGTCCGCCCCCGGGAGGACTGACTTGCCGTTTGTTTGTCTTCTTGTTGAAGGACTGAAGTAGGGACTCGGCTGGTCTGGGCTGGGGAATGGTGTGGATGAAGTGACCAGGGTTGGAGATGTGCTTTCACATTCTGTCTGCCTGGGCTCCCAGAGAAGTATGGCGGGTGGTCCTAACCCTTCAAGCCATCCTCTAAACACACCGATACCCAGAGCCGCCAGTGGCATTTCCCAAAGATGAATACGATTCCCCTGGGAAAACCTGTCACCCCTGTAACTCCTCGGCCTCGCCTGGGCGTGGGCTTGCACTTGGCCCATCTGTGTGGCAGGGGTCCAGGCCTGGAGGAAATGCCACATGCAAGGTGACCCTGGGGACCCTGCTCTCTTGTGGCGCCGCAGGCACGGCACAGCCATTCCCTGCGAGACGAGCAGCAGCCAGCCCGTGTGCATGGAGTGTGGCCGGGGCAGGCTGTCTGCAGGCCAGGGGTGCGGGCCGCCGTCCTGCCACGTGAAGATGGGGAGCCCGAGTGTGACGGAGAAGCTGGAGACCCTCCGAACAGACCTTTCCTGCTTGGCTGGAACCCCCAGTCCACCTCGGGCCATGGTGCCCAGGCGCTGTCATCTGTCCCAGACCTCGGATGACCCACGGGTCCCCTTCCTCCTCCCTCAGCATGGAAATCATTCTAAAGTGGGTTTCAGGACATCGCCCAGGCCCTCAGGTGCACGAAGGTCAGTAAATAACGCTACTGAACGCTCACCGTCTCAGGATGTGACTAAAGGTAGAACCGATCTTCCCATGTGGAAGAAGCTGCTGCAGGGCTGGGGGTGCGGGGGGTGACGACTGGCACTCCGAGCTGGGCATGCACAGAATGGCATTCCCAGTCACTGCCCCCAGTGAGCCGCAGGCCGGAGTGGGGCACTTTTTATTTGTTTATTTATTTTTGGTACTGGGTTGCTGAGGGTCTCGCTAAGTTGCAGAGGCTGGACTTGAGCCCATGATCTTCCTGTCTCAGCCTTCCAAGTACTGGGATTCAAGTGGGGCTTCTGTAAGCCCAAGGATATTGATTTCTCAAAGTACAGACTCAAACACAGATCTGCCTGGCTTTCAAATATCATTACAGTGGACCATCCCTTGAAAACCTCCTCGGTGATTTGGACAAAATTGGAACAAGGGATTTTAAATGAAAGGTCAGAAAAACTGCACGTGACAGAGCTGAGCTGGCCTGGCGTCCAGTTCTTCAAAGATCCCCCTTGCTCATGGCTAAAGCCCAGACGACGTGTCAGGGTTGTTTAAGATCGGGATCAGTTTTAGTGGATGCAACCCCAGCTTTCCACGGCGCTTGGGTCTGGGAACACTTAGAGTACATCTGTTGTTATTTTGGTTGTACTGAATTTCTCGTTTTATACGCTTTCATTTCGAGAAGGGCTGTTTGAAGGAACATGAAGGTAAACTCGTGTCACTGTATTTTTGTTGAGTGTTTTCGGATTATTTACTTCTCTCATTCTTACTGACTGACTTTTTTTTTTTTTTTGGTACTGGGGATTGAACCCAGGGGCATTCTGCCTCTGAGCTACAGCACAGCCCTTTTTAACTTTTTTGTTTTGGAATAGGGTCTTCCTAGGTTGCTAAGAGTCTCCCTGAGTTGCTGAGGCTAGCCCGGAGCCTGTGATCTTCCTGTCTTGGTCTCCCAAGTATTGGGATTACAGTTGTGGGCCACCACGCCCGGCCTTGACTGATATTTCTTGCACCTATAAACCTACTTTCCAGTGGTAATTCCCCATGGGAATTTTACTTGAGAATTTGAGTCCCTGACCTTAGTCATAAAACCTAGTACCAAATTGTCTCTCAGTGGCTCCATTAGTATTCGATTTATCAACCCATCAAGCTCCCCATTTTGAAGAATTATCTACATGTGGTTTTTGTACTGCTTCACTTATGGGGAGAATTCATAGGAACCTTACCCTGCCATCTGGGATCTTATGGTTTGAAAGTAATAGGAGAGAGCCAGGTGTGGTGGTGCATGCCTGTAATCCTGGTACTGGGGAGGCCAAGACAGGAGAATCGCAGGTTCAAGTCCAGCCTCAGCAACTTAATGAGTCCTGTTTTAAGATAAAAAATAAAAAGTGATGGCAATATATCTCAGAGTTAGAACACCCCTGAGTTCAATCCCCAGGAACGCCCCCCCAAAAAAAAAAGAAAAGGAAGAAATAAATAAGAGGGCAACAGAATCAATCGTACACATATTACATACACACACACACACACAAATAGCTGGAGAATAAGCCACGACTTGAGGTACAAGCAGAAATGGTATTTGTCTTCCCTCCCCTCCTCTCTTGCTATAGTTCGGATCTGTAATGCTCCCCAAAGGTCTATGCATGAAAAGTTTAGTCCCTGGCTTGGTGGCTCGGTACCATTGGGAGGTGATAGAAACTTTAATAGGTAGGCCTGGTGGGAGGTTTTCAAGTCATCGGGGTACACCCTTGAAGCGGGTTGTGGGACCCTGGTCTCTTCCTCTTTCTTTGACTTGTCCTATCTGTGAGGTGAGTGACTTTGCTCCACCAAACATTCCTCGCCCCAGGCCCCAAAGCAACAAGACTAACCAAGTACAAGTGGAACCCTCCAAAACTGTGAGCCCAAACAACCTTTTTCTCATGATAAGTTAATTATGTCAGACACTTGTTACAGTGATGCCAAGCTGACTAACACAGTTCTCTCAGTTCTGCTAAATGTGCAACCCCCTGAGTCTTGTCTGTTCTTGGCCTGGTCCTTGGTTTCGCTTTCAGGAAGCGTGCTTCATCTAGCTTGGCTGGCTTCCGCACTCCGGCCAGACTGGACCCGGGGTCATATATGGGCAGGGACTGGTCCTCACCATTTGGTTTCTGGCTAAAAATCCTTCCCTGTTGTCTTTTTCTTGTTTAGAGATTGTTTCCTGTGAATCCAAGTCCTTCGAAATTTCAAGAAGTCATGGATGATTCTCTTGTTTAGCCTTTAAGGGAGGGATGTGTGTTTATTCAAGTACCTATGATGGGAGTTGGGCCTTAATTTCTGCAGGTATTTTGCGTATGATAGTTTTGTTTTGATTTGAGTTACATCTCAAAATGTTCTTATTGAATAATATGGGGAAATCTGAATATATATAATTGTGGCTGAATGTACCAAATGGCCTTATTTCCTTCCAGGTGAAAATTGATACCAGAGAAGGCAACATAAGCAACAAACAAACAACAAACCCCTCTGAGTTCCACAGCCTCCCTGCGCGTACATGACCCCGGGCAATCGCTCAGGCTCCCCAACCGCTGTTTCCAATCGAGTAAATGGGAAGACACCACGTTCTACTTTTTAACGAAGTGCTGCTGGGCTAAAAACACTTTCATACCATTTAACAACACGAACCTTCTCTTAATTTTATTATTTGTTAAAGCATGCAACTAAACTTTTATCTTGGATTGGTCATAAGCTGCATGCTCATTCTTTAAAATGTTTACCTATTTACTTATAATTTAGAAAGTAGTGGTCTAGTTTACTAATCCTATGTTACCTAAGCTAATGCTTCATTTTAAAACATATGTTTTCCTTTTTAAAAAAATTTTTTTGATTGAGCTTAAACTATTTTATTCAGGACTCAATGATCAATTATAAAATGCTCTTCTAGGCCAGGAGTGGTGGCTCACGCCTGTAAACCCAGTACCTGGAAGGCTGAGACAGGAGGATCACAGGTTTGAGGTCAGCCTCAGCAATTTAGGGAGACTCTCAGCAACCTAGTGAGATGTTGTTTTGAAACAAAAAATAAAAAGGGTTGGGGTGTAGCTTGGAGGTAGAATAGCCCTGGGTTCAATCCCCAGTAACACAAATAAAAAAATAAAAAATAAATGCTATCCTAACCTATCTTGATCTCTATGTTTGTTCCTTCCTAAATTATTTGAGAAAACATGACCGTATTCAGGTTCAAATATAAAAAAAAAAAATAGTGAACCAACATAGGTCTTTGATACAAGCATAGGTCTTTGATACAAAAACACATACTCTTGGTGTCTGAATTTAATTGTTATTTAAATATTAACACTGAAAATTTTTGTCTTTTAAACTAGCTATAAGATAGGCTCTCAAGGATTTGGTTCTATCAAAAGATTTCCTGATTCAAAAAACATGTTTCTCTTCATCCCCTATAATTAAGCTTTAAAAACGCAGCTTTCAGTGGCAGAAAACTTCAAAAACATCTTTACAAACCCTTGTTCCCTATAAACACGGAATTCTGGCATGCATACAATGCTTTTAGTTTACATTTGTTTTAGTTTTGTGTTTAGCTTGACCTTCCTAACAGCCCCGAGAAGAGGTAGATGTGTTGTTTATGCCCATTTTATAGATGAAGATTCCGAAGTTCAAGGTCGATGGCTAAGTGGAGGGAAGCCAAGACCAGAACCCAAGTTTCTGCCTCCAGTTACAATACTCCTTTCACTTTAGCGGGTTTCTGAAATGTCTCTCGCCCATCACACAGAATTCTTCAGGATCTGCCTGACTTCTAGGCACAGGTGAAGGTACTCTTAATTGTGCAGAAGCCAACCTAGAACAGCTCGATCTTTTTAAGGTCTGTATGGGATCCTGGAGGACTGCTGTCTGAGGACCTGGATCCCGGAGGACCGTGTCTATGAGGGCAGAAGTTTGGGCCATTCTCTGTAGAAGGCGGAGGAGACTCTGGATTCCGTAGTTAAGTACCACAGGAAAAGGTCCGTTCCGGAGGATCTGTTCATTTTAACAACTGAGGATTAGAGTGTGGTAATTTATGCTTTCATGCTTAGAAAGTTTATTTTCTGTTCTCCTCCACTCCCTGTCTCAGCTCTCCACCTGAGCCTGTGGGAGCGCCGCGTGGCGGATGTTTGGAAAGTTTGCTTCTGCACCTGGCTGAGCAGACGTTGCAGACAGTGTCCGTAGTGGGTTTAATTCAGCTATTTTCAGGTCATAAAGAGCTAAAGGCTTTTGAATCGTGATGATTTTTATTAGGTCTGTATTTATTGTACTAGATCAGAATCCTTACCAGACATCATTTGGTTCATAGGAGCACATCCTTTTATGAAGTCCTCATGGGCGCAGTGTGGGGATGAGGCTTCTATCAGGGCATGTGATTTCCACCAGGCCTGTCTGCGTCTTCCGTGCTGTTTTCTCATAGCTGTGCGTCCATCCAAAATAACTCTTTCTTTTCTGTGTGTATGGCCACTGTGGAAAGAGGATGTCCCGACACTGGAGTATAATTATTCCTCCTGGCTTGCCTGAAATGTGGTCAGCTAGCCATCTTTAGATCCCAGCACATCCCAGCAGCCGTGGCATTTTATTTCTGAATGGAGCAGCATTTGTTTCCCTCGAATCCTGCAGTTCGTTCTTCATCATACAATCAAACATGTTTCTTCTATTTTCCAGCTCGTTGTCTTCATTCACAATGTTTAAAAAGATTTTCCCCCTCCCATATCCAGCCTCTCTTTTCTCCTTCTTTCTCTCTCATCTGGACCTTTCTATGTGAAATAAATGGGCTTTTGCATGTGGATCCTGTCCTGGTAACTCCTACCACAGGAGCAGACAAGCCCACTCGGAGCGGAGGATTGCTTTGAAATGGTCAGATGCAGCCGGGACCAGGAGGTGCTTTCTAATCACTGTTTCTCATCAGCCGACCACCCTACGCCATCAAGCCGCTGTAATAGTCTTGCTGACTTGATTTCCTGCACATAAACAACCCTGGCTGTTCTTTGAAGTTCTCAAGATAGGTATGAGCAGTTTCAAATTGCAATAATTCAACTCCCAGCATAAGGCTAATTCATCTTTTTTTTTTTAATAAATCAGTAAAACAGAAGTTAATTAAAGTCTAAACAATGGGCAGCATTGTGGCTGAGAGGCTTTGAAATTCTTTGTGTAATGGATATTACCTGATTACACTGAAAGTGGGGTGGGGTTTAGGGGTTTAGGAAAAGATCAAGTTACTGAGTCCTCGCCCTGCCACCGAAATAAAAGAAAAAAAAAAAGAAAGAAAGAAAAGAAAAAAGACACAAACCCAACAACAACAGATGCTTTTATTTTGGGCTCATCTAGTAGTTGGGTGCCAGCTTCCTCAACCCAGGCTGCTCCCTTTTCTGGGGGGAGGGGAGAGGCCCTGGCTTTGCAGGCCCTTCCTGGGGCTGGCTTCTTGGGGGGCCCAGGGAGGGTGGAAGAAGAGGGCTCCACAGCAGCCCAGTGGAGAGGATGTCACTGCAGTGTGACTAAGGCCCAGTCAGGTTATGTAAAGGACACGGGCTCCCACATTGCTGATGCCACGAGTGCTCAATTCCCGAGGGGTAGACAGGACCCCACCAGACACACAGACAGACAGACACACAGACAGAAGCAGCCCTACTGCTCTTCCAAACAGCAGGCTTGGCTGGCAGAGGTCCAGGGAGGGGGTGTGTGGCCCAACCACAAGGCTTTTCAGGAGGGATCCTCTTGGACTTTTGTTGTTTTATTTTGTGGAACTGGGGGTTGAACCCAGGGGCGTTCTACCTCTGAGCTACACCCCCAGCCCTATTTCAATTTTCATTTGGAAACAGGGTCTTGCCATGTGGCCGAGAGTCTTGCTGAGTAGCTGAGGCTGGCCTTGAACCTGCGATCCTTCTGTCTCAGCCTCCCAAGTACTGGGATTACAGGCATGCGCCACCATGCCTGGCTCTTGGTTTTGATCTCCTGAGAATACAAAGAAAGGCCCCGGTAGGAGGAAGGTTAACGCGTGCAGCACTCCTGGGAGGAGGCTCAGCTATTTTCTGTCCGCAGGAGCAGGTCCTGTACTGCATGGAGGCTGGGAACTGGACTTGGGCTTTTTTTGCAGGTCAGGTTGTAGAAAGTGATGAAATATTTTGCTTTAGAGGCAGAGTCCCAGGAAGAATAAAATGATATTGTGCACTGTCACCTTTAACACTACACATACGTGCACAAGTGTGTCTGTGTGCTCACCTGTGTGTGCATGTGTATCCACCTGTATCTGTGCACATGTGTACATGTGTTTCTATGTTGATGCACCTTTTGGGGGCGCTGAAAGCGGGGGCAAGTGGTGTTGGAACCATGTGCAGCAGCTGTAAAATGGTCCTCTGTGTAAAGTGCATTCAGAGGTTCTACGTTGTATCTCTGCAAAACAATTCATTCCAGTTCATTTCAAATTATTTTTTCTTCTTTTTCTCTTTCTTTTCTTCCTTTTTTTTTGCTACTACACCCCCAGCCCTTTTTATTTTTTATTTTGAAATAGGGTCTTGCTAAGTTGCTGAAGGCCTTGTTAAGTTGCTGAGACCCCTTGAACCTGCGATCGTCCTGTCTCAGCCTCCCGAGTACTGGGATTACAAGTGCGTGCCACCACTCCCTGCCTGACACTCCTCTTAAATGGCCGTAAGCCTTGCTATCTCAGAATAAGCTAGTCCACTGAAAATCTTTCTTTATGACATCAAGCTAGAAATGTTAGCTCAGTGGGGGAAGAGAACGGGTGGAGTTTTTCTATCACATACAGATGCAGTAGGGATGTCAGCATTGGCTGAAGGCTCTGGGCAAACGAAGGGGTCGAGAGCCTCACTCGGTGGGGTTGAGAGTGCAGCGAGGGACTGAGAGGAAGCATGCCACTTATTTATCGACAGCCCAGGAAGCATCCGCAGACTGACGGCCGGCAGAAGTAAGTGTGTGCCGCTCTCCCAGGGAGGGATGCTTTCCTGGGGGCCTCCGCCACCTGGACAGAGCCACATCCAACGGAGCTGATGGGCCTCTCCAGAGCTGCCAGCACCAGAGCTCTCTGGCAGAGCCTGTCCCAGAAAGAGTCTCCTCTAAAGCCAGCAGGCTCCGGGGCTTGAGAACACCTGGCTGCCCCAACCCGTCACCTATGTGTGTGGACTTGGGCTCTCCAGGGTCTGGGCTCGTGGGCTTTTGCATTTAAGTGACTTGTGTTTGTGTGTGTGTGTGTGTGTGTGTGTGTGTGTGTGTGTTACTGGGGATTGAACCCAGGGGCGTTCTACCTCTGAACTACACCCCCAACCCTATTTTATTTTTTATTTTGAAACAGGGTCTCACTAAGTTGCTAAGAGTCTCCCTAAGTTGCTGAGGCTGACCTTGAGCCTGCGATCCTCCGGTCTCAGCCTTCCAAGTGCTGGGATTTCAGGCATGTACCACCATGCCTGGCTCTAGGTGACTTTTTAAATATTCCAAACTTTATAAATTTATTTATAGCTCTAGAAGTTTACCCCAGCAAGTGTGTTTTTTTTAAAGACTCACCCTTAGTTACCACTGGTGGAAGAAAGACATATTTACTTTCTACATTTGCCTGTTATATTCCAATATGTTACTAATAGTATTCAATTTAATAATCTCACAACTCTGTCAGGGAAGTATCTTCAGCTCCATTATGTAGATGAGGGAAATGAATTTCAGAGCTAACCAGTGTTAAAGCCAGAATCAAGTACAGGTTTGTGGGCTGCATGTGGGGGTATACACCTCTAATCTCAGTCCTTGGAAGGCTGGGACAGGAGGATTACAGGTTCGAAGCCAGCTTTAGCAATTCAGCAATACCTTCGGCAACTTAGTGAGACCCTGTTTCCAAATAAAAAAGAAAATTAAAAAAAAAGGGCTGGGGTTATAGATAACCCAGAGGTAGAATGACCCTGGGTTTAATCCCCAGTACAAAACTAACAAACAAAGAAAAAACAATACAGGTTTGCAGGACTCTGGGGCTGGTATTTTCTGGCCACACAATACTGCCTGGCCCAGAATTAATACTCCAAACAGAATTCATTCAGTTTTAGTCTAGATGTTGGCCACACTTCAGAAAAGCATGGATCTTTCTAGATAATGTGTGTAAGAGAAGTACATGCATTCTTATCACTTCCTTTATCTCAATCCACAAACTGAGATTAACTTAATCCAGGTGGATTCATAAAAACATAACCAAGAAGTTGCGCCTGCTGCAGAACCCAGATCCCTTCTCATGCTCTGCGGGAAGACGGGAGAACACAAGGCTCCTTGGGGTGTGACTGTCACAGGACGTCCATAGACTCCGACGGCCTTGTCATGGGAGTTTGGCGCAGCCCTGGTAGCTTCGCGGCCGCTCTGTTTCTCTTACTAAGAACTGTCCGCTGCGTTTTGGGTTCTCATTCATGAGAAATCCAAGGTTAAAAGAGGGGCAGGGGACTTACTCAAGCTCACCTAGCATCACAGGGACAACATAATCAGAAACTTTGATTTCTGGGCTTTTCTGCCTTGCTGGAACTGCTTGATCAAGCAATCTCCCATAAGAATCGGACCTCTTCTTCCCCAGCAGAATGAACCCCCAGAATGGCCCCCATAGCCTCTGAGCCACCTCCTTTATGCCACCTTCCCAGTGTCTGAAACAGAAGATAAAACAAAAGAAGGAAAAACAGTCTGCGGGTTTGGAGTTTAAATAAACAGGGAGGTTAACCAAAAAGCTGGTTTCAATAGATTAGAGGCAAAAGAGATGCCTACAGCTGGAGGCAATTAAACACAACTAAAAAAAGGATTCTCACACTCAAAAGACTAGACAAATTTGAGAGACTGAGGGGCATTTGGTTGAAGTGGACAAACCCTTACATTAGCCTAAGACAGGGAGAAGGGGACCTTTGGGAATGAAACCATATTTTTTATGGTTGTCCCTCCAGTTATTAACATTATGATAGCTCTCAGAGGTGATGTTAACTTTCTTAATAAGACTGATGCCAAACCCAAGCAGTATAGAGTTGGAAGGGACCTTAAGGTCAGGGGTGTGCTGATAAACCTTTAAAAACTGGTCTGCAAAGCAGTTAAAGAATCCTGATGTGTGGCATTTGCAAATTCACATGAATATGTCACCATGACCTATTTTAAGCTACCAGCACGAAGTCACTACTCCACCGATTGTGAAGTTGGGAAGCCGAGTGCTTGTGCACAGGTTACAGGCTGCTCAGGACTCCACCGCTGACCATCTGAGAATGAGAGGAAACGTTCAGGTGCCCACACAGACAGGGGAAAATAGAATATAAATAAACAGTATGGCTTGAATTTCCTCTTTCTATTCATCCATCCATCTCCCACCTGTCATCCATCTCCATCTCTCCTCCATTCAGTCCATCCAACATCCATCCTACACCCGTCTACCAATCTTTCATCCTTTTATTCATGCATCTTCTACCCATCCACCAATTCATCCACCTACTCTTCTCACCTACCTACCTACCTACCGACCTACTTACCTTGTTTCCTGAGTTTAAGATTAAGCCTGGATCTAGATAAACAATGAGGTGCTTCTCTGTTCTAATGTCCTGTGATCCTACTTAGGGTGATTTTACAGAAGCTCTTGATTCATGGCTTAACAGAGGAATTTTATTTTTAATGTTGCCCATGCCCTTCTTTATTTTTCCAGAACTCAATACCTCTCAAAATGTTTGGTATTTACTTGACGCTGTGTTTTGGTCACTGCTGTGTTCCAGCATCTTGAAAGGACCTTGTGCCCGGTAGGTGCCATTTAGATCTGTGGAATGAATGATGTGAGGCCAAATATTCCTTGTATACTTAAGGAAAATGAATCCTTAAAGAACCGAATGATCACCCTGAAATCACGCAGTTGAACTAAAGGTAGAACCAGATCTTGCCATTCAGTCCTTTTCTCCCAATTTGGCTTTGGCTCATCTCACACAGTCTAAGGCATAAAAAGGGTGCGCTTATGGTTCTAGAGTGCAACTTGCGATGTGCAGGGATTAAGTGCGGTAAAGAGAGGTGCTCCGTATACTTGCTCAGCTCTGCCTGCTCTCATACTCTGGCATCATGATCCGCTTGGCCTTCTTTTGCTTATCCTCTCTGAGGGAGAGGGGACCACATGGGGCTGTTTTAAGTGGTCAGATTAATTTGTGGTCTGTGTACATCTCTGTGGCGGAGGGACCCTGGGGGCATTCTTCTTGTTTTCTTCTTGAAAGCTCCTTCTCTTTAGGCCCTGTCTTATTGGGGTACCTGCTTTGTTTGTCCCAGCCCCCAGATAGGTGCAGCAGATGTTTAGGTGTTTTACACAGAGATGAATAACACAAAGCACTTTATCTGTGTGTGTGTGTGTGTGTGTGTGTGTGTGTGTGTGAGTGATTCTGGGGATCGAACCCAGGGGCATTCTACCTCTGAGCCACACCCCACCCCACCCCTATATTATTTTGAAACAGGGTCCCACTAAGTTGCTGAGGCTGGCCTTGAACCTGGAGTCCTCCTGTGTCAGCCTCCCAAGTACTGGGATTACAGGTGTGTACCACTGCACCCTGGCTAAGGTATCTTATCTTTAGGAGTCCACAGTCTCCTGGTGGGGACAGACCAAAACCAACCAAACAAACCAAAAGGATAATGTCAACTGATTGGAGGCAACTGTAATGATGTTCTCAGGCTGTTGAGTCCAGCGGAGGAGACCTCGGCGCGGATAGATGGAGTAGTCTTTAAAAGAGACTTACCTGGGTACTCACTCCTCTACCTGCTCAATAGTTTCCACATCCCTATGAGGCAGGAGCCCACTATGTCCTTGAAGATGACTCTTAACTAAAAGTCTAGGGACGAGATAGAAGGATAAAGCTTTCTTTGCAGGCTCCCCTCTGAGGTGAACAAAGCAGGGCCTCCTCTGGCAGCCAAGACCACAAGATAAGGCAACTAAGTCCAGCAAGGTGGCACCACCCAGTCCCACCGCATGGAGGCTAATACAGGGAATCTAGATTAGGAAACAGAAATGAAACCCGACGCAAACCCCCAGATTGGTACCCCTGCCTGTTATTGATCCAATCAAAACCTGTCTCTCTGGGGCTGTATAATCTGTATGATGATACCTTTTGGGGCTCAGACCCAGAGCTTTGCCCCCTGAGCCACACTGGTGAATAAAGAGACCTGCTTTATCCTACCCCAGCCTCTGTCTCTTGTTCTCCGTGGACCGAGCCTCCTGCAACACCTATATGAAGAGCACTTGTGGAAAGTGAAGGTCTACCCATGTGCAAGTTTCTACCAGCGTGGGTGAGTGAGGTCCTGTGGGCATGGCTCATGCCCATCGTTCCCCTCCCGCAGTCTGTAATTAGGTGGTAGACCCGATAGCCCCCATGGCAGGTGCTGCCGGATGACCTACAGGCAGGACGTTGGGGCTGGCTGGACACAGCTGTCATAATTTAAATCACCAATGGCCCCTGACTTGTGTGTTGCATGGAAAATGGCAGCAACTCACCAAAACATCTCAGCTTGATAAAAAAAAATCACTAGATGGGAATCCAACTGACTGACTCATTGACACCATCCGCCAGTCAGTCACAATTCAATTACTCTAAGCCTGGGGCTGTTATAAAAAGTCTCTGGTTTTTAAAATTATCCAGTATCTGCAGATCCCAGGCCTTAAATAAATGAGAAACGAGGGCTGTCTTAAAAGAAACCTTGCTGTGAGTCAGTGTAGATTGTAATTAGATGTTAGCGTCATGCGTGAAACGTCCTGGGAAACTGTCCCCGCGTCTCTTCCTCTCTTCAGGCCTTTCTCCTTTGAACCACAAGGCGGATCCACAAAGAAAAAGTCAAGGAAATTAGCAGCGGTTTTGTACCTGGGAGTCATAAGTCATCCCAGGTAATGGTGTGGCAGGAAAAAATGGTTTTGGTCTGGAGGTCCCACCCCTGTGATGGGTGGCCGTGTTCCCTGTGGACAAAAAGGGAACTATCAACATTTACCTCTCTCACGTAATGAATGCTATCTTGGTGGCACAGGTAAATCAATAATGGCCAAGATCAAACATACCAATCTCCTTCTGAACACACAATACCCTGTTGATATCAATCTTGGGCACTTGCGGGTTGGCCCGATTGGATGCATGTGCTGCTGAGGCGGGCGCAGAGGGGTCCATCTTCCAGGGCTGGTGTCAGCCTCCAGGAACTCTTAAGTAGAGGGAGACTGAAGATCTGAAATTCCAGTGGTTTCCTAATTAATGCGTTAATTGAGAACTAGACAGAACCGAGAAGGGTTGTTTGAAGCGTTCAGTTCTTGCCTCCCTCTCTCCTCCCTCCCCAGCTCCCCAGCCTCATTTCACAGAAAGGTTCCAAGTGGCCTGCTGGTGACCCCAGGCGAGGAACAGATTGCGATCTGCTTAATTAGGCTCCGTCTTATTCTTACACCTCCAGCGTCAGCATTGTTCCGAGGGAGCAGGGAGGGCAGCTTCCCTGGTAAGGGAACAGGTTCCAGGAGGGTTTCAGAGTTGCCTGGTAGGTTTCCAAGTTTCAACGGCCCCCATCGCTGGTCCCCTGATCACAGAGCCTTGCACTGACCCCTCCTCCTCTGCGATAGGAAGGGGCGCCCGTTCAGGAGGCCCGTGCCCTCTGGTTTACTACCCCTGGTGGAGTCTCCTGTTCTCTCCTCTCCTGGCGGCAGTTCCTTTTTTGGATTGTGGCGGTCTGAGCAGAGGGGGCCTGTTTTTCACTTTACTGGCCTTGGCTTTCCCGTGGGCCCCTGGACAGCCTCACTGCTCGTCTGCTTTGGACCGGAGGCCTCCCGACCCGCGCTGGCCTTGCCGCAAGACCCCAGACGGGCATTGGAATGCGATTTATTTATTTATCTTTAATCAGTGATGGCAAATTACATAGCTTTAACCTCCTAAGGTCTCAACAAACACTGAGTTTGAATTCATTTTTTAATTTTTTATTTTATTGGCGCATTGCAGTTATACATCATAATGAGGTTCAGAGTGATAGAAACCACTTGCACGTGGCACTTGGGGTGTTGCCTCTGGATCCCACCCACTCCCTCCCCTCCCCGTACATAATATTGAAATAGCTATTGATAATTTCATATGTGAACATAGCATTATTTGAACTGTTTCCTTCATCAAATCTCCCCTTGAATTCTGATAACTGTGGCAGGCCCAGTTGCCTTCATCTTTCTATACAAGTAACTCGATACATTTTATTTAGTTTTTTACTGTTGTATCATATTTTTATACTTGTATTGGTGCCTTGTAATTATACATCTTAGTGAGATTCAAAGTGATACATTCATGCATGCACACAGCACTTGTGTTTCCCTCCAGCTCCCAGCCCTCCTCTCTCCCCACACACCTTAGATCGGTAGTGATGCCTTCACATATGCACATAGCAGTGTTGGAGCTGTTCCTTCCTCAAAACTCCTTTTCCCCTCCCACCTCCCTCCTCCAGTCCCCTCCCACTCTTCTCCTGGTCTCTCTCCTCATTTAGCTGAAGTCTCTTTTGTTTCCTCTTTTCTCTCTAGCTTCCACATAGGAGAGAAAACATATGACCCCTGGCTTTCGGAGACTGGCTGATCTCACTTAGCAGAATATTCTCTAGTTCCATCCATTTTCTTGCAAAACACATAATTTTGCCCTTCTTTATGGCTGAGTAAAATTCCATTGTATGTATACACCACGTTTTCTCTATCCATTCATCTGTTGACGGACACTTAGGTTGGTTCCATAACTCGGCTATTGTGAATTGTGCTGTATAAACATCGGTGTGCCCGAGTCACTATTATTCTAACTTCAGTTCTTTTGGAAAGATACCGAGGAGTGTATAGCTGGGTCATAGAGTGCTTCCAGTCCTAGTCTTTTTTTTTTTTTTTTTGGTACTAGGGATTGAACCCAGAGGCATTCTACCTCCGAGTTATACCCCAACCCCATTTTATTTCTTATTTGGAAACAGGGTCTCACTAAGTTGCGGAGGGCCTCGCTAAGTTGCCGAGGCTGGCTATGAACCTGTGATCCTCCTGTCTCAGCCTCTCAAGTACTGGGATTACAAGCGTGTGCCACCATGCCTGGCTGGTCCTAGTCTTTTGTGGCACCTCCATTCTGATCTCCATAGTGGGTATACTAATTTACAATCCCACCAACACTGTATAAGAGTTCCTGTTTTCCCACATCCTCAGCAGCATTTATTATTGTCGGTATTCTTGATGATTGCCATCTTAACTGGAGTTGGATGAAATTTCAGGGCACAAACTGGATCCATTTTAGAAAGTGCAATAGTGATTTTTGCTATTTTTCTGTGTTTCGGAGGCAGGTTTGTCCTCAAGAGAAAGTGTATGTTTATATGTGTATACGTGAGTGTGTATGTGTGTGTGTGTGAGTGTGTGTGTGTGTGTGTGATTGTGTGTATGTGTGCATATGTGTTCATGTCACACAAGCATGTGTACAAGTGTTTATGTGTATGTGTCTGTGCTCAGGGAATTGCTTCTGGTTTGATACATCTATGATTCCGATATCTTTATGGCAAATGTGGGTGAGGGCTTTGAATACTTTAAGTAAACAAAAGAGCTGTTCTACTTGGGGGTCTGGGGTGATTTGAAAAGTCACCTTGGACCTTCATGCCAGCTCACAGTCAGTGTTCAGTTCCCTGTAGGTCCCTGGGGAAGCAGGAGCCCAGGTGTGGTCAGCTGTCCACTCACTGAAGGCCTTTGCCAGGGACCTCACAAACAGTTTTGGGGCCTAAAAGTAAATTCATGAAGTTTAGCATCCTTCCATTAAAATACGAATTCTGGGACCAAGTTTTCTCAATTCTGATTTCTGAGATGTGCAATGCCCAGAATCTCTTATAAACCAGCTCTCAAATCACATTGCTCTGTGAAACTAAAAGAGAAAGTAGCTTATAAAAGTTTAGACATATTTTTTATTTATTTTTTTACATTTATTGATGCATTGTAGTTAATACATTTTGATAAGTGTCAGGGTATCAGAAGCATGCATGCACACATTGCTCATTTAGCCCTCTCTTAAATCCCACCCTATTCCCTCCCCCTTCCCTCCTTTCCGTGTTCAGCAGTGATTGACTCTGGTAAGTTTGTGTATATACATCGTGTGCGTTAGTGTATTTCCCTCTTCCCCCATCCCATCTCCCTCAGGTCGCCGTCTTTGCTCATCTAAAGTTTTCTCCTTCTTTGTCTGGAGTCCCTTCTAATTCCCATTCTCCCTAGCTTCCACATATTAGGGAGAGCATCTGACTTTTCACTTTTTGTGACTGACTAATCTCACTTACCATAATGCTCTCCAGTTCCCTCCATTTCCCTGCAAATGGACATATTTAAAAATGAGATTTCATACTTTTTTGTTGTTGTGGTGGTACTGGGGATTGAACCCAGGGATGTCCCATCTCCAATCTATACCCCTAGCCCTTTTTACTTATTTATATTTTTGAAACAGGGTCTTGCTAAGTTCTTGAGGGCCTCTCTAAGTTGCTGAGGCTATGATCCTCCTATCTCAGCCTCCTTAGTACTGGGATTATAGGCATGTGCCACCACGCCCAGCTTTCTTTTTTTTTTAAGAACAAATATATTATCAAATTAAATATATTATTAAATTTAGGAAATTTAACATCGATACAATGTTGTTATGTAATCTTTAGTTTCTATATGAATTTTATCATTTATCTCAATAATTTCTTTTATAACAACTTTGCTAATACACAGTGTGACCCAAGGTCATGCACTGGGTTTAATTTTCATGTGTCTTCATCTCCTTTATCTTGAATATTCTTCAGTGATTTATTGTATCTTATTATTTAAAGTATGTTGGTCAGTTATTTTGTTAGATGTCTCTAAACTATAGTTCTCTTAATTTTCTCATAATGATATTCAGCACTTGGCTGGAAAACCATCTATTGTGATTACTAACAGATCTATTATCTGTCTGTCTATCTATCTATCTATCATCTCCTTATCCATCCATCCATCTATCCATCCATCCATCCATCCAACTATCACCTAGCTATCCATTTATCTATGTATCTGTGCATCTACGTATCTTTCATATACACATCTATCCTTTCTCTTTCCATTTATCTATCTGCCTGCATGTCTATCTATCCATCCATCCATCCATCCATCCATCCATGTATCTGTGCATCTATCTATCTCTCTATCTATCTATCCTTTCTCTTTCCATTTATCTATCTGCCTGCCTGCCTGTCTATCCATCCATCCATTTACCTACTTATCTTTTTATATCAAGTCTTTTCTTTGGTTTGTTTTACTCCTTAATGCTGATTAGATTACTTGAATTTACATTATTCCTCCTTTCCTTTACATTGATATAAACTTTCCCCTTCCAATTATTTTAGAAGTTTCCTTCAACATCTCAATATACATGTGACTTAAAGTTTTAATATCACGATATCTTTGTCTAGTAGTCTTTGTTGCTTTAAAAAAATTCAACCAGACACAGTAGAGCAGGCCTGTACCCTGTTTCAAAAATAAAAATTAAAAATAGGGCTGGGGGTGTAGCTCAGAGGTAGAACATACCTGGGTTCAATCCCCAGCACTGAAAAAAGAAGCAGATATTTTTTTTACTTCCTCACAATAGAAAAGTAGAAATTCTTAAAAATGGTCATCCATTCAGTCCGCATGTCTTCCTTGTATGAGAACTCTGGAGAGTGGGGTGCACAGCTTAGGGGAGGTGAGGGCAAGTAAAATACTGTGGCAGCCTTGAAAGAGGAGCTTAATGTCTGATGGATACAAAGACATCTCTACCGAACTGGAACACGATGGTTGTGGTAGGTGCCACGAGAGAGCTGGAATCAAAGGAGAAGTGAAAATTGGGTAGGACCAGCCCTGAGATGCCAAGCAAAACTTATGTCACAAGTTATAAGTTCCACACATGGGATGACCACTTACATTATATTACATAAATGCTACAGAAATGATTATCACTTTGTGTGTGTGTGTGTGTGTGTGTGTGTGTGTGTGTGGTGCTGGGGATAGAACCCAGGGGTGTTCTACCTTTGAGCTACACCCCCAGCCCTATTTTATTATCTTATTTGGAAACAGGGTGTCACTAAATTGCGGAGGGCCTCACTCGGTTGCTGAGGCTGGCTGTGAACCTGTGATCTCCTGTCTCAGCCTCCCAAGTACTGGGATTACTAGTGTGCGCCACCACGCCTGGCTTTATTATCACTTCACAAGTATAAGCATCAACTCATTTTGGAAAGAATTGTGCATATTACACATGCAAACAATGTTGATACTAGCAGTAATATGGATAATATCAGTGGGGGGCAGCTCTTGTGTGCCAGGTACTCAGGGTGTTTTATGGATCTGTCCCATTTGATCTGAGAAATAAAAGCACCTGTTAGGGAAACAATAGAGCTCTGTGGCTCATGAATCAAACTAGGTTAAATCCTGGGTCTGCCCACATGACCCATGTAACCATAGACAATTCACTGAATGCTTCAAATCTTGTTTGTTTCTTTTTCAAAAGGGGAGTACATGATGTCTCAGAGGGTAGTTATGAGAAAAATAAATGAATTTACTTAGTACAGTGAATTAACATTAGTGATATATGTTATTATTATTTTTTTTAGCAGATGGCAAAACCCTGATTTAGAGAGTTTATATAGCTTTCCAGATTTCATAGGTAAGGTTAGCCTAGAGCTGGGATCAACCCAGACCTGCATTCTCCAAAGCCTGGGTTCTTTCTTGCACTATATTGTGTTTATATGCTTACAAAACATTTATATATCAAATGCAAATCTTAAAAATTCAACTTCAACCACTATAATGTTTAGAAATAAAAGTTGACTCAACTTCTACATTAGGATTACAACTTTACATGTGCACACTTCTAATATGTCTAATAAGTTTACCTTTACTTCAGTGACATAATTTTACATCGTTCTTAAAAGTTTGCAAATTTAGTCGGGCATGGTGGCACACACCTGTAATCCCAGTACTTGGGAGGCTTGAGACAGGAGGATCACAGGTTTGAAGCCAGCCTCAGCAATTCAGTGAGGCTCCCATCAACTTAGTGACACTCTGTTTCCAAACAAAAAATAAAATAAAATAGGACTGGGGCTATAGCTTGGAGGTAGAATGCCTCTGGGTTCAATCTGCAGCACCACAAAAATAATTAATGATGATGATAATAATAATAATAATAATAATAATAAAATAAAAGTTTGCAAATTGAAATCACCCTATTAACTGATATTAGATTAGATTTGGAAAACCTCATTTTATGACTATAGTATATAAACACAGGGTGTCACTAAGTGTAAACATAGATACACTGAGATGCACAAAGTCCCCTTTCCTACCAGCTGTGTGAGTGATGCTATCTTTACTTTTTTTAGTTCTGGAGACATTTGGAGATGTGATGGTATAGCTGGAGAGTGAAGCTAATATTCAAAGAATCCTGACACAGCAACGACAAAACAAGAAAAGTCTGTGTGACTCTTTCTGCCATCCTGATCAAGATGAGCGTGTCAGCAAGGGAGGACTTGGTAGCTAGGGTAGATGGCAGGGTTTGCAGCCATGAGTGATGCCCCTTCAAGCTAAAATTTTACAAAATTGCAATCCTGCCAAAGATACTTCATTTTTCTTGGAATTCTGTTCTTTTGTTCAAACGTGCAACCTCATAGCACTAACCAAAGCATCAAAGCACTCAGACTCTCCAAAGAGCTTCAGAGAAAGGAAACACATGTCCGCTTTGTCACATGACACCACGGCATTCCTCCATGCTGGAAAGTGTGTTAGTGGGCTTCCTGTTACTGTGACAAAAACCCTGAGATTATCAATTTAAAAGAAGGAAAGGTTCATCGTTGTTCAGTTTCATAGGTTTTCATTACTGTGACAAAGAACCTGAGATTATCAATTTAAAAGAACAAAAGGTTCGTTGTGGCTCAGTGTCAGAGGCTTCAGTCCACGGTTGCTTGGCCCCATTGCTGTGGGCCTGTGGCAGCAGTGTATCATGGTGGGAATGAATAGCTGAGGAGACCAGTTTGCCTCATGGTGGACAAGAAGCAAAGACAGACAAAGGGGCTGGGGTCCAGAAAGTCCCTATAAGGGCGCACCTGCAATGATCCGTCTCCCATGAGTCTCCACTTCTTAAGGGTTCCATCACCTCCTACTAGTGCCACAAGCTGATGACCAAGCCTTCAACACATGGACATTCAAAAATCCATGTATAGATTAGGTATAGATTAATCTTCAGAGTTATTTGTTAACTTGTGATAGCTCATTCATGAATACTCTGGGAGAGAGGATGCATGTAATTCAAAGACCCACTATACATATATATTTCATTTTAACAGCTTTATTGAGATATAATTGACATAAAACAAACTGTGGATAATGAAATTTGAAGTTTCAGCATATGAGAATACCCATGAAACCATCACCAAGATCAAGATAACAAATGTCTCCATGACCCCCCACACGTCTCCTTGTGATCTGTTGTGACCCCTTCTTCACATACATGGTTCCACCTCCTCCCCAGACGACCACTGACCTTCTTTCTGCATTATAGAGTAGTCTGCATTTTTGAGAGATTTGTATAAGCCAGTTAACATAATATCTACCTGTGGTGGGAGTGGCTACTTTATTTTTGTTTTAATATACTTTTATTGGTACATTATAATTATACATTGTATGATGTTCAGAATGATAGAAACATACATGCACACACCACTTGGTGTGTTTCTCTCCAGATCTCACCCTACTCCCTCCCTTCCTTGTCCATGTTATTGAAGTTGGTGTTGATAATTTTGTATATTTACATAGCATTATTGGAACTGTTTCTTTCATCAAGCCTATCCCTATCATTATATTTGAGATGAGTTTTATAGAAGAAAATATATTTTGGTTGTGCTTTCAAATCCACTCTGCCAATCTCTGTCACTGAATTGATGTATTTGTACCATTTACATTTAATGAAACTATTGATATATTGTTTTACTTTTTACTGCTATTTACTTTTGTTGTTTTTATACCTTCCCTCTGTTTTCAGCTTATCTTTTATTTTTCTTGTCTTCCTGTGTATCACTTGAACACTTTTAGGAAATCATTTTGATTTGTCCATAGCAATTGAGCAAATTTTTTTGTATAGCTATTATAATATTTGCTACAGCTATAACACTATATATACACATATGTACATATATATACATCATGGCCTACTGATGTTGATGTTTTTATAATTCAAGCAAAGTACAGAAATCTTTTCTCTTTACATTCCTTTTCCTTCTCCTATTGTAGTGAACTTGCCATAAGTCCATCCTGGGCATACTTTCAGAACCACAACAACATGCTAAAATTTTTCTTTAACCTTCAGACATAATTTAGGAACTCAGAAGAAGGAAATATATTTGCCCATATTTTTACTTTCTCTTATTCTTTTCTCCTTCATAGTGCTTCAAAATCCCATCTTTGATCACGTCCTTTTTTTGATTAGGTAAATTCCGTTATCAATATTTGTTTTAAAGGTAGATCTATGGTGGCAAAAGTCCATTAGTTTTTCTTCATCTGAAAAATGCCTTGGTTTCTTGCCCAAGAACCAACTGTTTATGACAGCTGTTTTTCACTGGATATAGATTGTACGCTGGGCAATTCTTTTTTAGCACTTGAAAGGCAGGGAGTCATTTCCTTCTGACCTCCGTGACTTCTGATGAGGAAAAGCCTGCTTTCATTGAAATTATTTTTCTCTCCATGTAATGTGATTTTTAAGATATTTTTCTTTGTCTCCCCTTTTCAGAAACTGACTCTTTTATGTCTTACGGTAGATTCCTTGGGATTTATTCTTTTTGGAGTTCTGATAGATTCTTGAAAATGTAGGTTTATGGTTTTTGCCAATAGTGGAGTGTTAACCACATCGAGTGTTATTTCCTTGAATACTTTCCCAGCTTCTCTCTCTCTCTTCTCTCCTTCCAAGATCCCAATGATAAAAATATCAGATCTTCTGTGATAAATCCAAGGTCTCTCAGGCTCCGTTTATTCTTTGTCTGTTTTCTTTCTATTCTTTTTTAGTGTACTTTCATTGGTGCATTGTAACCATATAGCATGTTGAGGTTCAGTGTGATAGAAACATGCATGCACATATTGGAACATTTTTGCTGTTCTGTCTTTCAGCTCAAAGATCCTTCCCTCTGCAGCCCTCACTTTTATGTTGAACTCTGTTGAGTTTCCTGTGGTGCCACCCAGTGTGGAGGTAGGTGTCCTGTGTCTCTCCGTAGTCTAGTGGGACGTGGGACTTAGAGAACCCATGCCATTGTGCTGACACATTGGCTACCACTTTTGCCGTGAGTAATAACATTCTTTGTCTCTGACCCAGGAGTCTCATATAGCCCGTGGCATCCACGAAACCATGTCAGGCTGACTTGTTAGCTTACAGGTAGGATAAGATTTCAGATGGTCCCAGCGTTGATAGTGATGCATGTCCATGCTTGCTTCCTGATCTGAGTGGGCGCCCCCAGGAGACTGGCCCACCCTGAGATGAGAAGGATTTATACTTTGCTTTTTTATACAGGAAGAGTAAGTTAGTATTTGACTCTGGATGGAAAAGATTACTTCATTATTCAAAAACATGGACTTCAATGTGTAACATTATCGGAAATTCTCCCTGGTTATAGTAGTTGAGCATTTCACCCATCCATCAGTCCATGCCCACAGCCACACAGCCTGAATGAGCCATTTGGCAATTTGTTTTATTATAATATGTCCATCAAACTTTCCTGGGGGAAACTTGCAGATCCAGGATAATGACCTGTGCTTTGTTCAGTAAAGTCAAAAAATGGAGGCAAATTGGAGAAATATGATAAAAAGGAAAGACTTCACAGTTGAGAAAGGATACTGTCTCAGGAAGTAACAGCGACAGGAGGTAGAATGGGAGGGAGGGAGCATACTTGTTTGAAAGTCGTCTCTTTAGACACAATGAAGGCAATGCTTGCTTTTATTTGATTTAAATTTCTGGTTTGCATCCCAAGTCTGAACCTCCTCTGGACTCAGCTACAGTGACAGATTTCTCATCTGCATATGACCCAGTCCTATCTGGGCTCAACCAAGTTATTACTTCTGAACTTTACATTTAATGTCAAGTGCTAGACAAGGGGACCATCATAAGATACTAGAACACAGCTTGTCTCCAGACCATGGTGCACGGTTTGTGTAGAGTGCTTTGCTGATACTTTGTGGAGGGTTACTAGTAGCAGTTGTCACAAAAATGGTAGTGCTTACTGTCTGGAAACAAACAGCATAAATTGTCTAAGGTCACCCTGCAGCGAGGTCTGGAAAGACTTAGAATTGTTCATGGGTTAGCAACTAACATTCCTCCCCCATTGTTGTGTCTTCTAGTCATCACACCAACCCACACACACACACACACACACACACACACACACACCACACACTATTCATATATAGTAAAAGGATAAAAGGAGAAGCTATATCTTTTAATGCTTTAAACCCAAGCTGAGTGTCTGTGTAGCACCCCAACAAAGCAGTAACGGAAACAGGTCTGGAGTGGAAAGACTCTTATTTTTGGTGCTGGGGACTGAACCCAGGGGCCCTTTACCTGTGAGATACACCCCCAGCCCTATGCATTCATTCATTCACTCATTCATTCATTCATTCATTCATTCACTTATTTATTTATTGTTTGAAACAGGTTCTTGCTAAGCGGCTTAGAGTCTCACTAAGTTGCTGAGGTTGACCTCGAACTTTCAATCCTCCTGCTTCAGCCTCCCAAGTACTGGGATTACAGGTGTGTGTCACCAGGCCCGGCTAAGAGTCTTAGTTTCCACATGGTTCGCCCCTCATCTGAGTGATGTTCGCTGTGGCAGGCAGGCTGCTTCCTGACGGCGGAGCGCTGTGAAGAGGAGGCGGGTTTGGGGGGTTTTGTCAGTCTTCTCTTTTTTCTTTATTTTCCCCCAGTTGTCCCACTTTCTAAACACATTCAGCTACACTGCTTTCCTTTTTCTCCCCCTTAGTTTGCTAACTATGCCTTTTAAATAATCCCATTTTCCTTAATTTTTTTCTCCAGTTTTTGTCTTCGTTTGCCTGTTTTTTTGGGCAGTGAGCCCGGTCTGGTTTATATTTCTTTTTTTGTGTCTCCTCTACTCTTTACAAAATGGCTCCTTTATTTATCATTATTATTCTCATCCATGTATTCCCTCATCAAAGAATTAAGTGACGTGTAACAGGGACCTCCCCGCTGATCTTTTGGGGCACGCAGCTCCCTGTCTGTCTTTACCAGCGTCCCTTCGCCTCCTGCCCCGCCTGCCACCCTTCGCCCCTCTGCTGCTGCGTCACCGTTTCGTCTCACCTCCCCTTTCTTTCCTCTTCCCGCATCGCACAGCAACCGTCTACATGTTTCTGTGTGTTTGTGTGCCCGAGTGTAGTGTAGTGCCATCGCAAAGGAGAATGCCCTGGGTGTGTTTGTGTGTCTGTGGGCTTGTGTACAACCGAGCGCCACGCAGATTCGATGCCCACAGGAACGCACTGGTGCGCTTTGGTGTGTTTATTTTGAAATGTCATCTCTAATCAAATCTAACATTTATAACCAGCTTCCCTTCATAGCTTTCTGGGCCACAGTTTAAATGGCCAAGAATAAACATGTCAGCTGCAAATGGAGGATTATGGCAGCAACCAAGAGACATGGCCATCTCATTCGCTGCTGAAAAATTAAAATTTCTCCTGTGGTTAGACCTCTTACAGCTCTGTCTATGGGCTGGGGAGAAAGCAGACATTTAGTGGAGTGGGTGGGCACCAGGATTTAAGATGTTGAAATCACTCCCAGTGCCTTGACTGTCACGGAAGACAGCCACAGAGTATACCAAGCTAGGTCAGAGCGATGGTAGAGACAGGTCCCCAAACCACCAGAGCCTGACGATGTAGAACCCGAGAGCACTGCGCGTTCCCATGGGGTCTGCACTGCGTAGATGTGCAAGCCCAGAGTCACACGCTCATGTGCAAGCCTGCAGATTTCAAAGACGTCTAGTTGGAAATAAGCGGGGCTTATGCTGACGCTATGTGAACACAGATGGGCGTGCAGCTGGCTGGCAGTCTCTGGGTGGATCAGGTAGAATGGCACAGTGGCGGGAGTGACTTGCCGGTGTCGTCGGTGGTGTGGACTTCATGCACGCCTCCCCGGTGGCGGCTGTCCACTGGCCGATGAAGGGGCGTCGCACGGAGTCGAGTGGATGTTGTCAACGCAATGTGATGTGAACGCAGCGCGCGGTGACTCCATAAGTGCTTTTTCATGGTGCTTTCTTGGATTATTCTAGAATAGGTGGATTCCTGACCTCTTTTTTCTCGCAGCTGGAGGGAATGTGGGAAAAGACGCTTCACCCACAAATCAAGTGGATTATTTAGCATAAAAGTCTGGCTTTTACTGTGTTCTTCAGTTGGAGCTTTCTCAGTGAATTAAATAATTTTCTGGATCTTCTCAGAAGCAAGTAGTCATGTAGAAGGTTTTTGGTTTTTTTATTTTTTATTTTTTTGGTGCTGGAGATTGAACCCAGAGGCATTCTACCTCTGAGCTTTTTTAGTTTTCTTTTTTATTTTGAAAAAGGGTCTCACTACGTTACTACACGCTGTCCTTGAACCTGTAATCCTCCTGTCTCAGCCTCCCAAGTACTGGGATTACACGTGTGGACCACCGCGCCTGGCTGAAGTTTCTCTTTTGACAGTGAGGTTGTGGCACTGGGGTGGGGATCGTGCAGGAGTGGGGCTCCCAGACGTGTCACCATGCTCCTAGGAGTACACTGATCTGAGAGGCCAGCGGGGGGCAGCTGCTGACCTACACAGGTGGATCAGGGCTGTGGGCAGAGCTGGCCTCGGTGCCCTTATCTTTGCAAGTTGGGTCCTATTGGGTTTCAAACCCAGCTGCCTTCAGTAGCGGAAACCCCAAAGACCCCAGCAGTGAGGGAGCCGCCAGCGACTGCGGACCTCTGCGTCTCTGGTTTTGCTCATAGACAGTGAGAGTGGAGATGCTCTTGGACCGAGGTCCACGGCTCAAACAAGGAGAGAGCACAAAGACCCATGCGACTCACAAGAGGCCAATAACTGTTTTCAGTGAGCACTTAGTTTGTTAAGTGATTGTTTAAAAAACGTCACTTACACGTAGTAAGCCTGAATTGTCTTAGATGAGTAGCGGGAGAGTATGTCCACCTTTTGTTTCCTACAACGACTATGTTCACCCGGAAAAAGTGAAGTAAGTCACGGAAGCTTTATCTGTATGAATCAAATCCCCAGCTGATTCTTATCTAATTATTACAAGAGAAAAATTTCGGTGGGTAGGAATAGAGCCTAAATTATTTGAACTGATTTAATTCTTACTTTGTTTTTAAAATTGGCATAGCCTATAGAGCATGACTTTTTTATGTTCATTTATTGGTGCATTGTAATTATACATTTTGATATATGTCAGGGTATGAACATCATACATGCACACATTGCACATTCAGCCCTCTCTCCAATCCCACCCTATTCCCTCCCCCTTCCCTCCCTTTCATGCTCCGGATAGTGATTGAGTCTTATAGGTTTGTGTATGGACAATGAAGAAAGAAGATACTATTATCTAGTACAGATCACAAAGGTGACAGTAAAAACTGCATTCTGAAATGATATAAAGAGACATTGGTGGGAGTTATAGTCCTCCATCATCATCTCTACTGTTATCAATTAAATGCATAGCTAATGTTTCTTTACCCATAAAATTTGGACTCGATTTCCATGGTGTCTACGACTCAACAGTCTTAGAGCTCAAAATTCAAGAAATTAAACTCAGTATCTGCATTGTGTTTTCAGATAGTTTTTAGTGTTCCTCGGTGGCAGTTATGAATGTGCTAGTCCTTTTTACCCCAGCTTACTGTAAAAACAAAGTTGGCCAATGGTTATCCAGTGATATATATTTGACAATGCTCTGGGTAGGGTCGATTGCATACATACTGACGTTACTGCGAGAAAACCGATTTGTTTCCCCTCCCATCTCAGGAGAATGTTCTGACCATGTGAGTAATACCCACCAGATGATTTTAAGTTATGGGTCAGCTGGAAAACACATGGGGGATTATAAAGAAAATTGGTCCAAAACAGCTCAAATTCACAAATGCTTCACACCGTGCGTGGTATTTTATTTATCAGAAATCTTAATAAACACTTCCATCATAGTTCTCTTCAGAGTAGCCTTGGCACGTTGGAACTTCTTCCTTTGTGTGGTCTTTACAACTCTTCATGCACAAAGTGCAACAGAGCAACAGCTTGCTGCGGTCAGCCACGCGGTGGCTCTGAATACCATGCGAGGACCCGGCCGGCCACCTGCAGCAGAGCGCGGGGAAGTAGTGCATCTGTCTGTCCCAGGACTTCAGCATGGATTTCTACCCTGGTTGGCTGGGACCCTTTCTTAACCTCCAGGAGCACATGAAAGAAGCTCTAGACATTAGAGAGTTGGGAGGAGGATGGATGGACTTCAGAGTTTCTTAGCAAGGTGCGTTCCTTCTCTTAGTCTCGATCACTGATTGAGCTGTCGCTTTGTATTGTGGGCACAGCGGCAGGCGCGCTGTCTTTAGAGTGGAAACCGCAGGAAGGGGCTGTCCCTCTCCTCAGAGACAAAGCGCAGGTGGAGGATGGAAACTAGAGAACATGAGGACATCTGACTCGGGGGATCCTGGCGAATGGCAAGAAAGAAGTAAATTGTGTGTGCATACCGTTAGGGTTTGAGAGTCAAATGTCCCTGGGACCTCATGCTCTCCAGGCAGCCGTGGCTCCTCCGAGGTGGGTCCTGGGGGTGTGGCCTCTAAAGGAAGGGACATGGCCTTAGGGACTATATATCCCTCTGCCCTCCCCTTGCTCTCCCTGCCTCCCACCATCATGCCCTGAGGTCCTGCGGCCCTGGCTCCTGCAGCCCTGGCTCCTGCTTGGCAGCCAGCGCAAAGGGGCTGTGCGTATGCGTATGGACCGAAAGCTCCCAAACCGTGAGCAAATACATGTTCCTTCCTCTAAGTTTTATATGTGTCAGGGGTTTTGGATCACAGCGGTGAGAGTGCTGACTGGAACACGTACCTAAGACCAAGGCTCACTCAAGGGCACAAGAAATGGTGTGGGATTTATTTGAAGTTATTGAGAGAGAGAGAAAGTTTCCTACCAAACATTTTCTAAATGTTTTTTACTAAGTATTTTCTTTAAATTTTTTACTTTAAAATTTTTTAGCGCTACCTACTTTTATTGTTGCATCACAACCATACATCATAGTGAGGTTCAATGTGATATGAGCGTGAACACTGAACACAGCGCTTTGTGTGATCCCCTCTGAACCCCGTCCCGCTTGGTGGTCTCGAGTGATTGCTTGATTATCAAGTCAAATGAACACACTTAATTCTTTAAAGTCTAACTTTACTTCTTTGCAATATTTCAAAAACTGAATGGAATTTTTCTTCCTATTTCCCTCTTTCTTCACTTCTGTTTTTGTATTTAAAAAATACTTTTATTAATGCATCTCAATTATACATCATAGTGAGGTTCCATGTGATACAAACATACACACACACAGTTCTTGGTGTATTGTTTCTGCATCCCACACCACTCTCCCCTCCTCCCTTCTTGTACATGTTAGTGAAATTGATAGCGATACCTTCATATATGCCGTTGTATTATTTGAACTGTTTGCCTCCTCAATCCTCTTTTCTCCTCCCAAATCCCTCTCCCAATGCTCTCCCACTATTCTATAGATCTCTCTCCACATTATTTAAAGTCCCTTATGTTTCCTATTTTTTTCTCTAGCTATCATATAGGAGACAAAACATATGACCTTTGACTTTATGGGACTGGTTGATCTCAGCATAGTATTATTATCAAGTTCCACCCATTTTCCTGCAAATGACATAATTTTGTTATTTTGTGTGGCTGAGTAGAATTCCATTGTGCATATATGCCACATCTTCTTTATCCATTCGTCTGTTGATGGACACCTAAATTGGTTCTATAATTTGGCTATTGTGAATTGTGGTGCTATAAACATGGGTATACATTTATCACTGTAGTATTCTAACTTTAATTCTATTGGAAAAATACTAAGGAGTGCTATAGCTGGGTAGTATGGTGTTCCGTTACTAGTCTTTCCAGGAACATCCATACTGATCTCCATAGTGGTTGTACTAATTTACAATCCCGCCAACAGTGTATACGAGTTCTTATTTCCCCACATCCTCACCAGCATTTGTTATCGTTTCTATTCTTGCTTACCATTCTAACTGGAGTTAGGTAGAATCTCAGTGTGGTTTTGATTTGCATTTTCCTGATTGCTAATGATGCTGAACATTTTTTTTTTTGTGTGGTACCAGGGATTGAACCCGGGGCATTCTACCTCCGAGCTACACCCCCAGCCCTATTTTTTATTCTTTATTTTGAAACAGGGTCTTGCTTAGTTGCAGAGGGCCTCACTAAGTAGCTGAGGCTGGCCACGAACCCGTATCCTCCGGTCTCTTTTTATGTCTTTACTATCCAATTGTATTTCTTCTTTTGAGAGTGTCCATTCAGTTCAATTTCCCAGTTTTTTGACTGGGTTATTTGCTTCTTTAGTGTTGAGTTTTTTGAATTCTTTATGTATTCATAGATATTGCCCCTTTATCGGAGGAGCAGCTGGCAAAAGTTTTGTCTTTTTGTTTCATATTATTATGGTGGAGGCTCTACCATTTCTTCTTCATCCCTTTTTCTGGTTCATCTCTCTTTGCCTTGCCCCTGATGAGTCCCTTGTTTTGTCTTCTCCTTTGCCCTCACATTTTCTACCTGTGCGCATGCTCCCAAGGCCACCCTTTGTATGCTAGTGGCTTTCATGTCTGTGTGTTTAACTTAAGCCTGTGTGCACCCTGTACGATGACGTCTAGTGTCCTTTTTCCCGCCCCGGTCGCCGCACAGAGACCTGAAACTGGACAGAACTGAGCCCATGACCTCCCCCTCCCCAGCCTTGACTTTCTTCTTCCTTTTATTATTTTTTTTTGGTGCATTGTAATTGTACATGATAAGGAGATTCATAGGAATACACTCATATAAGCATGAAACATTATTTGATCTGTTTCCTTCCCCAAACCTCCCCTTTCCCTCTCCTCCCCACTCCTCGTACATGATAGTACAGTGAGATTCACAGAGACACATTCATGTACAATTCCTCTTCCTCCTCCTCCTTCATCGGGGATTGAACCCACGGGCATTCTACCTCTGAGCTACACCTCCAGCACTATTTTATTTATGTTTTTATAAATTGCTGAGGCTAGCATCCAACCTGCAATCCTCCTGTCTTAGCCTCCCAAGTACTGGGATTATAGGCATGGACCACCACACCCGTCTTCTTAGTGAAATAATTGGTATACCTCTTGAGGTGATATTTGTGAATATCAATAAGGAAAATTCTCGGTGGTAATATTTGAATACCTCTCACTAGGGATGTGTCAAAAGAGCCCATTTTAACTTCTACTGGCATTCGATGTGCCAGCGATAGTCTTCTTCAACAGGTTCATTCATTCCTGGTGTATTTAATTACATGAACATTGTAAATATACGTCTAAGTGGTTAAGACATTACATAAATCTCGACTGGTCATAAGGCGACTGGAATGTGCCATCGACTTAAGCCTCTCCCACTCCTTGGGGAGTACTGACCATGCAAAGTGGCGCAGCTGGACCTCACCTCCCGTCAGCATTTCCTACACAGCAACAATGTTCCAGATACCTCAAGAACATGCACAGCATCAGTGCTTCTGCTGACAATTCACGTTGTCGTTTACATACACCGCATGTCTCGTGGCTGCTATTCCCAGGACAGGGGCTCATTCTGTGTAAGTGAATTCATTTAAGTAGCTGTCTTGTTTAATTCATTGTCTTCGTCCTTTCGCCCACCCCTACTGTGTTTTACATTACCTCCAGGATGAGATAGAGAGCTTTAATTCTACGGATAGAAAAACATTACTTCTGAGCCATTTTTCAGTCACAGGTCAATAATCTTGATAGCGGGTGGATGGAGACATCCCTGACGCTCAGAGAGAATGACTAAGGTACCAAATGCCGCCCACAGGACGCACGCGGTGCCGCAGCTCAGGCTGCAGAAGGATATTGGGTGCCCTGTTGGCTATAAATCACACTTGCAGATTAAACTCATTTTCTCTGGCCTAAAGGAGCTTTTCTAGATTCAGTCATTAAATTTTAAGTTTAACCATTTTCATATGTGGAAAAAATGATATTTTCTACAGAGATGTAATGGTGACCGCTACTCCGGAGAAATTTACTGCATTCTATTGCCAGGGCTTAATAGAGATTTAGGTTTCATGTGGGGAATATGCCGAAGATAAAATTTAATGGTGCATCGAGCCACTAAGGTAGGTTGTCATCATAAGTCATACGAAACCCCGCAAGCGATGAGACTCGCTATCTCCTCTTCGAAAGAAAAATGTAAAAAACCAAATTTGAATTAATGCTTCTGCCATAAATTTTTATGTCCCATGGGCTTTTGCCTGTCACCAGGAATCACAGAAGATCATTTTCCTCTGCGATGTGTTGACTTTAAGTCTGTATGGAGCACTAAAAAATGACAACCACCAAATGGTGTCTGATTAAGCTAAGATTTAAAAAGACGACTTTTACAACATACATGCACAAAAGCAGACGGATGGAGATGGTTTTCCATGAGGATTGCGTCTTCAAAAATGAATCTCTAGAGATCCTGTGTGTCTCTGCAGAAATGTATGTTTTCTCTCCTCAGGTTGGCATTTTAGCTGGATTAGCTTTTCCATACAGCACGGTTTTCTCTGTTTTGTGTATCTGTTCCCTCCATAAGAAATTTTATATCCATGTTGTATACCCTTGGCTGTCTACGAGGCAATTGTTTAGACCAGGGCTATCAAGTAAATTTTGGGGGGGAAGGGTAATGGGGAATGAGCCTTGGGGCAGTCTGTCTTTGAGCCACACCCTCAGCCTTATTTTATTTTGAAACAGGGTTTCACTAAACTGCTGCGGCTGTTCTCCAACCTGCGATCCTCCTGTCTCAGCCTCCCAAGTATTGGGATTACAGGCGTACACCACCACGCCGGGTCAAGTAGATCTTTTTTGATGTTGAAAATATTCTCCATTTCTGTCTGTTATGTTCCTACTGTCAGTCACATGTCACTACAAGTCACTTGAAATGTGTCCAGTGCACCTGAGGAACTAATTTTTAATGTCATCCAATTTTAATTAGTTAAGATGTGAACAGTAACATGGGGCTGCTATTTTAGAGAGTGTAGCTTAAGTGACCGAGTACTAACACATGCTTTAAGTAAGTATACTTTTCCTTTTGGTTTAAATCGGCGATGCGCCCTCGACATTTTATTTCATTTCTTTTTCCTGAGCATTTGCCATGGGTGAAGTACTATGTATGACGTTTTCATCGATGTGGATGGATGCTTACCTGTTTTGTTTATGTGCCTTTATTTCTGAGTTCTAATTGGCTGCAGAGCCTCATAGAAAACAATCTTTGACCTTGGACTGACCCAAAGATGGGTTTTTTTTTTTTTTTGGAACTGCCATCTGGAACAGCAAGCTTCTCTGGGCAGTATGTCCCCAGGAGCTGGCCTGCTTTGCTGTGAGCTACCTCTTCACATCAGACATGCACAGGTTTCGATGGAAAATGTATTAACAAAAGGGCCTTACTGTCTCCCTTTCTTGTCTTCTCCCCAAATTATTTTTGGGATTTTACATTAAAGGGGTAAAAATGTCTTCAAGTAACTGGGTGTGGTGGCACATATCTGTAATCCCGGTACTTGTGAGGCTGAGACAGGAGGATCACAGGTTCGAAGCCAGCCTCAGCAAATTGGTGAGACTCTCAGCAACTTAGTGAGACTGTTTGAAAATTAATAAAATAAAATAAAATAAAATAAAATAAACAGGGCTGGTGGTGATGCTCAGAGGTAGAATGTCTCTGTGCTTAATCCCCAGCCCCCCCCCACAAAAATTTATTCAAATAGAATAAGAACCTCATCTTGTTATATCTATGGACTTTTCACAGATTCTCTAAAAACCAAACCCCAAATTCCTAGCTGCAAAAAGACACCATCAAGCACATTTTCCTTGAGAGGATTGAGGTATTATAATAACAATTACATAAGTTTTTCAGAATATTTCTGCCTGATTGGATTAAGATCAAATTTATTAAAATATGTCTGAAGCGATTAAGCAAATTGTGATATAATGTAAAGTACAAAACACCCAGCACCTTGGTAATGATGTCTATCAGCATTTCACATCTGCACTTAACTGGAAGCAGGCACCATGCGACACGGCCCGTGGCTTCATGTGTGTATGTGACAACATGTTTTGATGTTTTCTTTTTAATTGTAACATCATTTATTGCTGCTTTTCAAAAGTCCATGTGTGGTAAGTGTCGAAGTCTGAGTTAACATTTTATCTCCAAAACTCTTTGTAGCATTTCCAACCATCCTATCTTTTTCCGTGTACTGCATAGGAATCCACAGATTTGGATTGCCCAGGATGAAGTTTCTGGATTTCATGCCATCGTTGATGGACACACACACACACACACACACCACATTTTGTTTCTGCTTTTTTCCCTATAGACTAGATGATAAAGCAAAACTGCCTCCCCCTTATCTGCAGAGGGAACTTCTCTAAGGTATAAGGAGTGCCAGCGTGTACCTGGCTTCCCCATGAAGAGACAGGAAACTTCCACCATTGGACAGCAAGCAGGAGCGCTGCGAGGACCCTCAGCTTAGCTTTCCTTTTTGCTTCCAACGTGGATGTGAACAGAAGAAGAGACAAAAGCTCTTACAAAAGTCTTTGATTAAGAAAAATATGTACCTAGCTGGATAAGTTGGCACTCGCCTGTAATCCCAGAACTCCGGATGCTGAGACAGGACGATCGCAGGTTTGAGGCCAGCCTCTGAAACTTAGCGAGAGACCTTCAGCAACTTAATGAGATCCTGTTTCAAAAATTAAAAAAAGGGCTGGGTTGTAGCTCACAAGTAGAATGACTCTGGGTTCAAGCCCCAGTACCCCCCCCCGCAAAAAAAAGGGAAAAAGAAAAAGAAAAGCATGCACCTTCATTAAGACATGTCTGGCTAAAAATGATGAAAATATAATGATTTACTTGGGATAGAATTGAAGGAGAGGCTTACTAGGGAAAATGAAAGCAGAAAGTCTTTGTTGACATATTTTTAGAAGTTTATCAAATTGAATATCTGCACAGAAACTCATTTAGTAGCAGAGGTGGAGACAGAAGGAGGCCCCGGGTCATCCTCTCTGGGACCTCGCGGCCACCTGTGCCCGGTTTCCTCTCCATCTGTGAGATGCCGTCGCCATGGAGCGGCCTTCGCAGCGCAGCCCACGGCAAGCCGCCGCCTCCCTCCCTCCTTCTTCCTCCACCCCGGGGCCGCGGGCTCGGGGAGCTCTTCGGGGCTGGCTCGGGGTTCTGTTCTCGCCTCGCCCACCCTTCCCTTGGGTGCAGCAGGGACCGTACCAGGGTCCCATGAACCTGGTCACAGCATTAGACAAGAAGGAAACAGCTGAAGACAGCTCTGTCCACGAAAGCCCAGCCCCGCGGCACGCCTTCCGGCCGTGTAGACGGGTCTCAGCCACGCGCCACGGTGGCCCGAGGGGGGCATGAGCTGAGCCCCAGGCTCTGCCGCGGTGACGGCGGTGGTGTGCAGGCAGGTGCTCGCGGCGTGGACGTGCGCAGTGCTCCAGCGTGCGCGGGTCCTCACTCGCGTGTGCGCTCCTGTGCTTGATCCTGTGTAGACGGCGCCTCCCCTCCGCGCCCAGCCCACGATCCCGTGCTGGCTAGAGTCAGCCTTGCAGATGGGCCTGCCACGCCACACAGCTCACACACACCTCACTCACACACGTACACCACACAGCTCACACACACCTCACTCACACACACAACACTCACACACACCTTACTCACACACACACACACCGCACAGCTCTCACACACAACTCACACACACCGCGCAACTCTCACACACATCACACACACACCAGACAACTCACTCACACATCACACACACACCGCACAACTCACACACACATCACTCACACACACACCACACAACTCACATACACATCACACACACCACACAACTCACACACACACACACTGCACAAC
>PVJS01000715.1:82907-118119 GCA_004027185.1 Glis glis | reverse complement strand
CAGCCCAGAGCTCACCAGCTCCACACTCTCCTGCCCTAACCCAGAGCTCACCAGCTCCACGCTCTCCTGCTCTAACCCAGAGCTCACCAGCTCCACGCTCTCCTGCCCCGGCCCAGAGCTCACCAGCTCTAGACTCTCCTGCCCTAACCCAGAGCTCACCAGCTCCACGCTCTTCTGCCCCAGTTCAGAGCTCACCAGCTCCACGCTCTCCTGCCCCAGTTCCAAATGAGGAACAGAGGACATTGGTCAACCAGCTGTCCCCAAAAAAGCAATGAAAATACTGGCAAAACTACCAAATGAACCAACCATTCTGGAATCTGGAAATCAACAGAGGGACAGAGCACATTGCAAAGCACCATTCAAGGAAAGCTGAGCCTCCACAGGACAGGCAGGATCTGTGGAATTTCAGCTTGGGGCCATGCCCACCCATCCTCCCCACAGAGCATCACTCAGAAGAGCCACTACATTAAAGGAAGCTGAACCCCGTTAAAAATCCTGTTCCCCAGTGTGGTTAGTACTTGGATTGGTCCCAAGCTTCCTGGAGAAGCCCCATGCCCAGGAATGGTAGGAACAGCCTTTGGCTGTAGTTGTGAGGTTGGGGTGGGGGCTGCTCAAGATGTGGTCTCATCTGCAGCAAACAAGGCCCAGCCAAACCCAAGGAGCAGAGGGGATGCAGGGAAGTCCTGTCATACTCCTGAGACCCCAGAAGGTTGCACACATGCAGATGGGTGTGTGCACACTCAGGAAAAGAGAGGCCTGGCCACTCACCTCCAGCTGGCCTCGAGGCCCCCACAAGCACAGTGAAAGCTGAGCTGACTGGTCAGCCTGCATTTGGAAGGTTTTCTTGATGAAGGTGGAATCAGTGGCTCCAGGACTCAGGAACTCTCCTGACCGACCATCAAATGTTGCTGGCCTCAGGGGAGGATTAGGAAGCAGAAAGGGAACAAAACCTAGTGTCTACACACTGCAAGGACTTGAATCTACAGAACTAGTTCAGGAAAGTCAGTAACCAAATAAGCAACAGGGGAGCAATATGCTAGCAGCAGCAGCAAGTCCTAATGGAGGGGAGTTTCTTAGAAAGCTGCTACAATGGTGTCTTCATAGCCACGTCTAAACTAAAAAATTAGGAGACATGCAAAGAAACATGAAAATACACAGGGACAAAAACCCCACTGCCAATAGAAAATGGCCCTGAGAAGTCTAAGGGTTGGACTAAGTGGCAAAGTCTTTAAATCACCTATTAAACATATATTCAAAGAACAAAAGGAAACTATATTTAAAGAATTACAGGAAAGTCTGACAAACATGTCAGACCAAATAGAAAATATCAGCAATGAGACAGAAAAAGTTTTAAAGAGCCAAATAGAAATTCTAGAGTTGAAAAGTACAATACCAGAAATGAAAAATTTATTAGAAGAGCTGAACAACATATTTGAGCTAGCAGAGAGAAAGAAGCAATAAACTTGAAGAAAGATTAACAGATTATCCAGTCTGGGGAACCAGAAATAAAAAGAATGAAAGAAAATGAGCAGAACCTCAGGGACATGTGGACATCATAAATTTTATATATATTGTGAAAGTCCTACAGGAGAGGAGAGCAAAAAAGGGTAGAAAAATATTTGAAGAAATAATGGCCCCCAAATTCACAAATTTGATGAAAAATATTATTCTGCACATCCTAAAAGGTCAACAAACTCCAAGTAGGATAAATGAAAAGAGAGTCACACCTAGAGGCAATCTTGAAAGCAACATATAGAAATTCCTCAGCACATAGACTCCCAAGTAAGAGTTCCAGCTCACTTCTGATCAGGATCGCAAGGCCAGAGGACAGTGGTGTGGTGTCTTAAAAAGGCTGGAGGAAAGACTGTTGGCCAGGATTATGAATCTGGCAAAACTGGCCTTCCAAAATGAAGGAGAACTAAAGCTGTCTTTAGACATGCAAAGATGCCTCAAGTTTATTGCCTGCAATCCTGACCTGCAGGCAATACTACGGGGGCCCTTCAGGATGTGGGTCCTTCTGGTTGGGGCAGCTTAGAGCCCACAGAGAAGTGAAAAGCACTGTCAAAAGTAATTACACAGGCAAGTGAAAAGACAGGATAAGCATATTTTAAAATTTGTTTCTTCTCCTAAGAGGTTTTAAACAAAGCTATATAAAGACAATAATTATGCCAGGCGTGGTGGTGGTGCATTCTAGTAATCCCAGTACTTGGGAGGCTGAGACAGGAGGATCGCAGGTTTGCAGCCAGCCTCAGCTACTTAGTGAGGCCCTCTGCAACTTAGTGATACCCTGTTTCAAAATAAAGAATAAAAAATAGGACTGGAGTAGCTTGGAGGTAGAATGCGCCTGGGTTCAATTCCCAGTACTGCAAAAAATAAAATTAAAAAAAAGAAAATAATTATAAAACTGCTTATCGACGATGACTTATCGTCTATAAAGATGTCATTTGTATGAGAACAATAGCAGACAGGAAGGGTATACTGTATCAGAGCAAAGTATATATTATTAGAACTAAATTAGTATTAACATGAAATGGATTGTTTTGAGTAAAATGTATATAATCTCAAGAGAACCACTAGGAAAATAACTAAAACTATGTATGAACAAAGTGAAAAGACCAAATGATGCACTAGAAGATGTGTATGTAATAGACACAGTAAAGAAGGCACGTATGAACAGCTCTACCAAAAATTCCACAATATGTGGAAAACAATAGCAAAAAGCAAGCGTAAATCCCACCATCACGATGATCACGTTCAACATAAAGGGACTAAATACTCCAATAAAAAGACTGTAGACTGGATTTTAAAAACACAATAAAATGGGATCCATTTATGTGTCATCCTTAAAAGGCATACTTCAGAGTTGAAGACACAAATGGGTTGAAATGAGACATTGTCATGCAAATAGAAACCAAGAGACCATGAGTAGCCACACTGGGTGTTCGTCAGCTCTCATCTTATAGCAAAGTCCCTGATATGGCCTCCTATGAGGAAGAAGAGGGTGGATTAGCTCACAGGTTCAGAGGATAGGGACATGTTTCTGGCACTGGTCCCTTCGGGTGATGGCCCTCTCACAGCTGCAGCACACCAGGGCAGACCACATGTGCGTAGAAGAGCTTCTGTTGCAAACAGGAAGTCAGAGGCTGGATCCCAAGGTCCCTTCTGAGACACACCCCTAGTGACAACAAGGACCTCCCACCACACCCCACCTCTCAGTGACTCCACTTCCTAGTCCCACCACCCTGGGGACCAAGCCTATAGTCACAATGGGTCCTTTGGAGATGCAATTAAACTATATCCAAACTACAGCAACTAATATCAGACAAAATAAACAACAACAAAAGTTGTTACTGGAGACGTGGAGATTAATGGTAGTGTTCCCTTTATCATTGCATAATGATGAAAGGTAAATTGAACAGGAAGATATAACAATTATAAACACATTGGCACATGCAACAGAGCTCCATAATACATGAGGAGAGAGACAGATCATTCAAAGTTATCTGTTTTCATTATTCTACTCTCAGTAATGGCTAGAACAACTAGACAGAAAATCAGCAAGGATATAAAACACTTAAACAATACTACCAATGAGCTTGACCTAAAAGACATCTATAAAACACTCTACAGAGTGGCATGCACATAGAACATTCTCCAGGAGAGACTTCTTCCTCGGTCATAAAACAAGCCTCAATAAATTTTAAAATATTAATTCTGATCACAATGGAATTAAATAAAAAAGTCAACAACAGAAATTAGGGAACTTCACAAACCATATGGAAATTAACACATTTCTGTGTAACCTATGGGTTAAATAAGAACACATGAGGGAAATAGGAAAATATTTTGAAATGAATGCAAATGAAACACAACATACCAAGATTTACGGGATGCAGGTAAAACAGTACTAGGAGGGGAATTAATAGCTTTAAGTGTCCATATTAGAAACAAAGATTTTAAATCAATCTAAGTTTTTTTCTAAAACTGTTGAAAAAGAAAACTGAACCCAAGGCAAGCAAAAGGAAAGAAATAACAAAGATTGCAGAAAGCAATGAAATCATAAAACAAGAGAAAATCAATGAAACCAACAGTTAATTATTTGAAAGGAAAAACAAAGTCAACAAATCTTTAGTTTGACCAAGAAAAGTTAGGAATGAAAGAGAGGAAATTGCCACTGAGTCCTTATATATTTAAAGGATTGTCAGCAAATTTGACAACCTAGATGAAATGAAAAACTGAGTCAAGAAAAAATAGAAAAATATGAATAAATCTATAGCAAACAAGGAAAATTAATAGTTTTAAATCTTCCCACATAGAAAAGCCCTAGCCCAGAGAGCCTCACTGGTGAACTCTGTCAAACATCACAAGGAGAAAAACAATACCAACACTCCACAAACTCTTCAAAAAACAGAGGAGAGCCGGGCTTGGTGGCGCACGCTTGTAATCCCAGTCTTGGGAGACTGAGACAGGAGGATCGCAGGCTTCACAGCCAGCCTCAGCTACTTAGTGAGGTCCACTGCAACTTATTGAGACCCTGTTTTGAAAATAAAGAATAAAAAAAATAGGGCTGGGGATGTAGCTTGGAGGTAGAATTCTCCTGGGTTCAATCCCTCTTACTGGAAAAAAAAAAAAAACAGAGGAGGAGGGGACACTTCCTAACCAATTCTTTGATTATAATCCTAATACCAAAATCAAAGACATCACAAAAAAGAAATATAAACTAGTATCATTCATGAATACAGAGGCAACAGTCTACCACAAATGTAAGCAAATGAGATCCAACAGTATGAAAAAAGACTATACCATTACTACCAAGTGGGATTTATTTCAGTAACAGAAGGTTGGCTTAACACCTGATAATTACATAATGTAATATATCGTATTGATAAAGGACAAAACCTGCACAATCATCTCTATAGATGCAAGAAGAAACGCACTTGATAGAGTCCAGCACCCATTTGTGAAAGACACTCCCAGGCATCTTGGAGTGGAGGGGCTCCTTAACCAGTGAGGGTCTTGCGTGCTGGGGAGAGCCAGCAGCCTTCTCTCTGAGGCGAGAACGAGATGAGGGGCCTCCTTCACCTGCCGCCATTCAGTGTTGTCCCAAGGTCCTGTCCAGAGTGACCAGGCAAGAAAGAGAAGTAAAGGATCCAGATCAGAAAGGAAGAAGACATTTTTCTTTATTTGTGGATAGCACAATTTTGTATATAGAAAATCTTAAGAAATCTGCCAAAAAAGAAGAAAAGGAAAGAAATCCAGTATTAAAAACTAGTAAGTAATAAGATATGTAATCGGGGTACAAATCAATTGTATTTCTATGTACAGTGAATACTCAAAAAAATGGAACTGAGAAAAATCACATCGACTATAGCATTGAAAGGAATAAGACACGTATGAATAAACGTGGCTGGAGAACTGAGACTCGCGATGCTGCAGAGGGGAATTTCAGACCTGAGTAAGCAGGTGCTACCGACTCAGGAACATCAACCAGCAGAACAGAACAGAGCCCAGAGCAAGTGAGTGTTGTTGGCAAAGGTGCAAGACCATTGCATAAGGGTGAAGGGCAGCCTTTATAACAACTGGTGCCAGGACAGCTGGTCATCCATATGCAAAAACTGCGCACCATACACACACTCGAATAACCCATAGGTGATCATGGACTAAATGTCAGAGTTCAAATAAGAAACCTTTTTAGGAGACGACTCATGAGAAAATCTTCAAGACCATGAATTAGGCAAGGATTTCTTAGATATGACACCAAAAACATAGTCCATGAAATAAAAACGTGGTAAGTTGAACTTCATCAAAATTCAAAACTTTTGTGCTTCAAGACACCATTGAGGAAATGAAGAGATAAACAATAGACTGAAGGAATACATTTGCAAACCAGCTATTTGATAAAGGGCTTCTATCCAGAAATTTCAAGGAACCCTTGCGACTCAATAATAATAAGATAAAATCCTCATCAAAATCTTGGTGAAAGATCTGAACAGACATTTCTCCAAAGAAGATATGGAGTGGCCAGTCAGTACAATCGTGCAGCCTGACTATATTTCAGTTAAGGATGGCCACCACAGTGGTCCCACAAGATCGTGTCACCTTATGGTGGTGTCAGAACATACCCCTGCATCATTAAATGGCGCATGGATGAAAATCAAACATCACAGGGAGATGCCATGTTATGTCCACGCAGGCGGCTATATAGTAAACTCTGGGGAGGGCACAAAGAAATCAGAACCCTGACACATTACTGGCACAGATGTGAGATGGTACAGCCACTTTGTCAATTTCTTAAAAGTTAAAATAAATTTACCATGTGACCCATCAACTCCACTCCTCAGTGTTTATTCAAGAGAAATGAACACATATCTCCGCACAATCCGCACATGATGTTCAGCACAGAGTTTTTTATAGCAGTCAAGCCGTTGAAACACCTGCAGTGTCCAGTGACCCCTGAGCAGATAGAAGAAGCGGGGTGTCCCTGCATTGTGGAACAGGATTCTGCCCCGGAAGGAGTAGGGACCTGAGCTGTGCTGGGCTCAGATGCACCTGGAGAGCATGGGGCCAAGTGGGGGAAGCTGCGCACAGCCCAGTGTTCCTGTCTGTGTGAATTGTCTAGGGCTTAGCTGTATGTGGGGAGATGGTCCTTCTGGGGCTACAGAAGCAGACTTATGTGATAGTTGCACAACTTGGTAAATTTACTAAAAAAAAAAAAATCACTGATTTGTACCCCTGAAATAGCTAGATTCTGTAGTAGGTAAAATATGTCCCGGAGCAGTTTGTATATTAAAGGGGTCCCGGGAGTGGATTAGCAGCGCCATGTTCTTTTTACTTGTCTAGAAGTAAACTTCACCCGGCGTGGTGGCACATGCTTGTAATCCCAGTACTTGGGAGGCTGAGACCGGAGGATCCGCGTTCGCAGCCAGCCTCAGCTACTTAGTGAGACCCTCCGCAACTTAGTGAGACCCTGTTTCAAAATAAAGAATAAAAAGTAGGGCTGGGGGTGTAGCTCAGAGGTAGAATGCCCCTGGGTTCAATCCCCAGTACCACAATAAATAAATAAATAAATAAATAAATAAATAAATAAATGTGAGCTTCAAGCATTGCAAGCATTGTGTTGATGCAAAAGAGGTGACTCCTGAAGAGACAGGCCCCTGTGGGTTTGCACGTGGTGAGGTCCTTGCTGCCCTCCCCTAGAGTGGGTGAAGTGTGGCTTAGAGGAACCGGCCTGTTTGGGACAGTGTCTGGAAGAAGAGGGCCGCCATGGTGACAGGGACTCCGGCAGAGAGCCGAGACCTCTGGTTCACATGGCCAGGCCTTTTTTAGGCAACTCTCGCCCAAGAGAGTAGGAAGTAGCAGGTGGTGAACCTGCTCCCATATGCACCTGACCTGCTGCTCTGTTCCACAGGCAGTCTCTCACAAGGACAGGTCTGTCCCCCCTTTATTTATTTAAATTTGTGTGTGTGTGTGTGTGTGTGTGTGTGTGTGTGGTACTGAGAATTGAACCCAGGGGCATTTTATCTCTGAGCTACACCCCCAGCCCTATTTTATTTTGAAACAGAGTCTCACTAAGTTGTGGAGGGCCTTACTAAGTTCCTTAGGCTGGCCACAAACCTGTGACCTTCCTGTCTCAGCCTCCCAAGTACTGGGATTACAGCATGTGCCACCACGCCCGGCTGGTCTGTCTCCTCTTGCACAGCATAAGGAACTTCTCTCGCAAGAGCTTAGAGCCTGGTGCACATTTGGAATAAACTCAGTGGCCTTTTAAAGTTCTCAGGGTAGAAGGAAAAGGGTGAGTTTCTGAGCCTGAGGTCTGCATAGATCAGGTCCCCAGATGGTCTGTGGATGACCACAGATAAACTCCGAGTCTGTTTTCATAGGACGTGAACGTGGTGTTGGCGGCAGAGTTGTTCTTAGGGAGTAAAAATGTGTGCTTGCTAGTTACCAACCGCTTAGTCAGGTTAAGGATTATTGTGAGGGATGTAGACAGCAGCGTGACTTTAGCTCAGTCGAGGCTCTGGCAGACCCATGCCCTTCAGCAGGCCCAAAGCCTCGAGCTTTCTGACGGCCCGCACAGTCTCCATGGTGCTGCTACATGGAGTTTAGAGAATCCTGAGGGATTTCACCCCTTAGTCATGATTCTGAAGCAGGGCTTTTCCTGCTTCAGACGACAGTGTGGATGCTCACACATAGCAAAGGACCAAGAAAGTGCAGCCACACCGTCATCAGCCCCAACCTTGACTGACAGGCCAGGCACTCAGAGGTTATCACTCCAGAGCCCCGTTCCCAGGCGGCAGGCAGGCGGGACGCTGTCATCTCACCCGCAGCTCCCCGTGCCTGGCATTATCAGCCCCTGGCCTGTCCCCTCCCCTTGGGTGCCGCCTATCGGGCCTCCCAGCTGTGGCTCTTTCAGATATGACAGGAAGCTGGGCCTGGAAGCAGCAGGCGCTGGGCCTCCCGCAGCCTGGGATTCACCAGCTATGGCCCTGCTTGGAGCAGGTTGGGGCAGGAAGAGGAGGAAAGCAGCTGCCGCCTGGTGTGTCTGGCGCACAGACGGAGGGGCCGGCTGTCGCCAGTGGGTGCGGAGCTGTGTGATAGGGTGGGTGGGTCGCTGCTCTTGGGTTGCTTTGCGGCCCAGGGGCCTGTCCGCCCTCCTGGAATCCCTGCCTTAAAGCCCGCTGGATTTTTCAATGCCCCCTCCCTCCTTTCTGCCCATAAAGTGGCTGGATTTGCAGTCTAGTCTCGCGTGTCTCTGCAAATGACTTTAGCAGGGCTTGGAAGTTTACCCCAGCAAAGGGCTGGAAGGTCCACAGAGTGGCGCGGCTCAGAAACAGCGATGCCGCAGCGAAGGAGCCCGCCCTGCAGAGACAGGCAGCCCCGCCAGCCCTCCCTCGGGATGGAAGGAGCGTGAGTCAGTAAATACCTCAGGCACGCTTCTTCCTCGCCCCGAAGATACTTTCACCATTAGCGACCTACTTAGCATCTGCAACTGCTTTAGCCCTAGAAATTGCATTTCAGGACATTGCCTTTCAATTACGGTCCCCAGATGAGGTTGGCTGGGGCAGGCGAGGCAGCGGTCACGTGGTCACGTGCCCCTGGGCGGTGGTGCCTGCTGCTGCTGCCCTTGGCTGGGCTCCTGCTCTCAAGCCTCCGACGCGGGATTCCCTGTATATGCCCTTTCCTTTTTTCCACAGTAGCCATTGCCAGCAAGCTGTAAACTACCGTATATCACTCCGATTTAAGAACCTAAACTTTAAAACAAATTAAACTCTTGTTGACATTGTAATAAAAATCAGAATGGAACTGAACAGCTCAGTAAAAGTGAACTCCAATTATTTTTGTGGATTTCAGATTGTTTCCTGGGCTTCCCAGACGCCCAGTACAGCAAAGTTATTTCCTCTTGGCAGATGGCTGGAGCGAGAGCTGAGGGGTGGATGGAGCGAGGTGGCAGACGCTGGCGCGGTCTGGGGAGGAAGCCGGTCTCCGTCACCTGGAGCGTTTGACTGGCCTGACCGCAGCGTCTGCGGCCTCTGCAAAGGCAGCCAGGGCGCTTTCGGGAGGGGCGGGCACTGGGCAAGGTCTCTATGTGTTTTAATTTAAGAAAGGAGCTAAAAACGTTTGTCAAATCCTGTCTGCTGATTAGGTGTTTATGCTGGGTTGAAAGAAAAGTTAAAAGCACGGCCTGCCTGTCTTTAAAAATGCATCCAAACCCTGGTAAATGCACAGTGGTCAGTCTTACCCCTCCCTCTGTCTCTCCCTCTACCTCTGTCTCTATCTCTTCCTCTGCTTCTCTTCCTCTGTCTCTCCCTGCCTCTCTCTCTCTCCTGTCTCTTTCTCAGTCTCTCTCTGTCTCTCCCCCTCTCCCTCTGTCTCTTTCTCTCTCTCCCTGTCTCCTCTCTCTCTCCCTCTGTCTCCTTCTCTTTCTCTCTCTGTCTCTGTCCCTCTGTCTTGCTCTCTCTCTCTCTCCATCTCCTTCTTTCTCTCCGTCTCTCTCCCTCTGTCTTGCTCTCTCCCCCTGTCTCCTTCTGTCTTTCCGTCTCTCTCTCTCTCTCTCCGTCTCTCTCCCTCTGTCTTGCTCTCTCCCTCTGTCTCCTTCTGTCTCTCCGTCTCTCTCTTTCTCCCCCTCTGTCTTCTCCTTTCTCTCCCTGTCTCCTTCTTTCTCTCCCTCTGTCTCTCTCCCTGTCTCCTTCTCTGTCTCTCCGTCTCTCTCTCTCTCTCTCCCTCTGTCTCCTTCTTTCTCTCCCTCTGTCTCTCTCCCTCTGTCTTGCTCTCTCCCTCTGTCTCCTTCTCTGTCTCTCCCTGTCTCTCTCTCTCTCTCTCTCCCCCTCTGTCTCCTTCTTTCTCTCCCTCTGTCTTGCTCTCTCTCCCTCTGTCTCCTCTGTCTCTCTCCCTCCCCCTCTGTCTCCTCTGTCTCTCTCCCTCTGTCTTGCTCTCTCTCCCTCTGTCTCCTTCTCTGTCTCTCCCTCAACCTCTCTGTTTCTCTCATTTCTACCTTATCTTTCATCGCCATATGAACCAGTGTTTGATATTTTTATGCTTCGTTTTCTCTCACTGGGATGGAAATGGTGGTTTCCAGTGGATTAAAAGCCAGCTTTCCATCCTGCATGCAGTTTCCTGTCGTGGTAATGTAGAATTGAGGCATTGCGCAGTGGCTCGGGGATGGAAATCAGGCCGCTTATTAACTTGGGGAGCGTCTCTCGGCAGGTGGGGGCTCCCTGGGAGGTGGATTTACCTGGGCTCCCTGCCAGGCCGTGGCCACCATGTGATGCCACGAAGCCCTTTCCCCGCAGGGCCACTTCCTGTCCCCTCCTTCTGCTTCCTGTTTCTCTGCTTTCAAGGCCCAGCTGGCAGTGGGTTTCATGACCTTCGGCTCATAATGTACAACGTCTGCCAGGCACCATCAGTGGACTCTGGTCTCTGCTCTTCTGCCGAGGGTGCAGGTTGGCTGAGGCCTGCTGGGCAGGGCTCTGGCACCTCTTCCTTCAGGACAAGCAGACAGGGTGCAGGTGGGTGGGCTGCTGGGGGGCACCAGGCCCAGACTCACCAGAGGTGAGAAGAGGCGAGATACCTGGGGCGCTGCCTCTAGGTCAGCAAACTCTTAGCAACACCCCTCGCGCCCTGCTTCTTGGGGGTCTGTGACTCTTAGCAACGCCCCTTGTACCCTGCTCCTTGGAGGGCTGTGCAGCCACCTGGACTCTTGTCAAGCAATATGGCCCCCTAGTCATGTTTTGGGGCTCTGACAAAGTCTGAGTACAGCCCTATGCGTGCCTGCATGCCAGCTGCGCAGACAGACACAGCATCTGGGGGGTGGGAAGAGGAGCTGGGCAGCCAGGACCCTGAGCTCTGACCCCAGCTTCTGATCCAGCCCTTGGCACCAGCTCCTCAGGGAGTCAGTCGAGCTCAGCGTGTGCCCGCACGAGGTCAGACGCAGCCTCCATTCAGGCAGAGCCCGGGATCCTCAGGCTGAATCCACGTATCTGGAGATGGCTTGTCCTCTGCACGTCAGTGTCTTCTGAGGACGTGTTTTAAGGCTTATTCAGCAACCAAATTTAGGTGAATAGAGAAAGAATTAATGCTAAAATTTTTAGAGTGCATAACCCTCCAGGAGAAGGAATTCCACAGGGCTTCACCTGCCCGCAGTGAGGGGGAGGAGCTGCCCTGGCGGGTTGGATCCTGCTCCATCTCTGAGTCCTGAACCCCAGGGAGGGTGCAAGGGCAGATGATGTGCCAATCGCCCCGATTCCATCGCTGCACGATGTGACCACACTGGGCACCTCACTGCCCCACAAACATGCGAGGGCTATGTGTCAATCAAAAAAACAAAACCACCTAAGACTTACAGGTGACTTTGTCCTGGGCGTTGTAGGGGTATAAATAATCAGGAACCTGACACCTCAGAGGATTGGAGTGGATCTGGGGAAAACACCTTAAACAACCTGGCACACAACCAGAGTTTGATGATAGTTCCAGGCAGCGGCAAGCGGAGCTGGCAGCCCCCGGGAGGTTCAGGCTCGCTGTGGAGCTGGGGCCCGAGGCTGCTGCACCTTCCGAAGGAGTGGACAGGTGCTGGCTGCATGCCGTCCTCGCTGCCCTAGACAGCCTGCAACAGGTCAAAACTCTGAGGTCTGTCCAGTCTAGGAGCATCAGTGGGAGGGAGAGTTTCCTCTAGAAAATGGTTTGTGAGAACAGCCGGGGCTCCCTGCCCCACCGTCACCCCTGGCTCACACCTGGGCCCCCCCACGTGGCCTCCCCTCTCACCCCGGCCAACGCACTGGAAGTCCTGCCCTAGCCCAGCAGGATGTGGTCCCTGGTAGCCTGTCCTACAGCAGGCCTGGCATTCCCTGGTCACCGGGAGTGTGCACTGATACACAAAGTCAATTAGAGTGCGTGTGTGCCGGTCCTGTTGATTTGATTTAGGGCTAAGGAAAGCTCCAGTAATGTGCAATTACAAGGAGCCTAATGGCCCTTTACGCTGAACGCAACTTCCCTGGCACCTAATACACTTTGATGAATTACTCATTATGTGCAGCGTTGGAATGGCCTCCATAAAGATTAATAATTGGATAATCGATACAAAAATTCAATCTTGGGGTTTTTCCACTCCGGGGTCAACGTGTGCACAAGCCCAGGCTTCCTGGTCACCTGCCTGTTCCTGATGCCTGCCTCCTCTCCCTCCATGTGCTGCAGGAGGAGGAGGAGCCTCAGTGTCCTAAGACAGCAAGGCCGGTGCCACTGAGGGAGGGAGCAGGCAGGAGGATGCCACAGTACCAAGGCCACTGCCTGGACTTCCTGCTGCAGGTGAACCGGTATAGTGCTCCAGGGAGGTTGAAAGGCAAAACCCTGCGGGATCCTTGGCTTCACTTGCCGGACCGCTCCTCCACCCCAAAGGGCACTCATTCCTCGTTACTTTCCAAAGGAGGTGGAGGAGTTCCCTCATCTTCCCCACCTGATACCGCTGCAAGATGTTTAGAAGCCAGACTGACCTTTCTCCCTACACACCTTAGATGCAATGCGGGCATCTTTTCTTACCTGGCTGTTTTTTTACATGAGCACAGATGCGATTATCTCACCTGACTCAAGTGTTGGCAGTTCTTGGTGAGCTGAGCTGAGCTCTAAGTCACACAAGGCAGGGACTGCCCCCACTTCTCTTGCCTCCTTAATGAACAGCATCCTCTACCTGAGTCGGCACTGGGTGCCACACCTGCAGCTAAGGGCAGCAGGTGCCCCTGCCAAGCCCAGGGGAGCCGGGCCCATGATGTTTGGCTTCTGTCCTTGCTGTTGACCCTTGACCTTCTCTTATTTCACACTTCAAACAGCAATATTTGGACTTGACCGTCTCCGCCATCGCACTGTGAAGGAGACCGGCCATGTGCCTTTTCCAGAAAGTGCCCCTGTCTCATGCTGAAAGAGTCAGAGAGGAATCCACAGAGTGAGCCGACAGGAGAAAGCAAAACCTAAACCCCACATTGGTTGCTCTTCTCCAGGTCTATTGATTTTAATGAAAAGCGACTTTAAAAAATTTTTTTCAATTTTGTTTGGTAATTTCATAATCTGGAGAAATAACTTTTCTAAGAGCACAAAGAAAGTCCTGGAAAAATGCTTGCTGGCGGTTTAATGATCCTGGCAAGCAGTTGCTGAGGGGAGCTTGGCATAGATAGAACAGTGCACCAGATAATATGGAAACATTCTCCAGCCCGCATCAGCTGGAAGGCCGAGGACCGTCCTGCTGGAATCTCCTGGCCACGTGGCCACCCCGCGCCCTGCCTTGCTGAAGTTTCCACACGGGTCTGCACGCGCTGGAGTTTGCAGGCTAAATAGGGAAGCAGGCACTTAAGGTAGGAAAATCATTCCGTCGCAACGGCTGACAGTCCCGAGTCGCGGTGCTCATCACCGCCAGCCCCACTCCAGATGGAGGGTCATGTTTTATTAAAACTGTGACTTGTTGTCACTCAGCCCCTTCGCTGTCCCATTCTCTCCTTCCAAAAATAGCAGGCCCCGTGGCTGTGGCTTATTATGATTAAAAGATAAAAATAAGTGAGGGCTGAGATAGGCCCAGGACAGCAAGGTAAGACCAGAGCTGACTTTTTAATGAACGTCAGGAAGCTGTGCTACTTCCACAGCTTCCTGAAGCATCTTTGAAAAGGATTCCGGGGTGCTGCAGTCCCGTGTCTTCAGTCATGGGGATCGCTGTCCGTTTGTGCAAAGCCCCTTTCCTGAGCCCTAGTTCAGCCCTCGGGGTTATGGGGCGTCTGTCAAGTGGACAGTCGTGGGCCAGCAGGCTGCCAGCCATGGGCTGACTGCAAATCAAAACGTTCACTTGTAGAGGAGGGAGTCTTCACAGTCGACTTTCTAAGAGGCTGTCTCTTCTCAAGAAATTTGAAAACCCACATGAGAGGCAGCCTCTGGGTACATGCCCAGGCACCTTGCGTCGGATCAAATGCTCTCGCCGTGGAACAAAAGCTCTGTCTTCTCCACTTCCCATTTTCTGATCTCTAATTTGTGGCTTTAATTGTGATATTTTTATGTCCTGAGCTTGTATCGACTACAGGACCTTAAGTAACCAAATGAGTGTAAACGCATAGAGCAGGTGGAGCAGTTGAAAGCCATGCATTCGGCAACATATCGAAGCCATCAAAGAGTGGGTAAATACATCTGTCATAACCCCTTGTCATGAAAGTTACAGCAACGAAAATCTATATGTTCATTAAGATTTTCAGCCAGCACCAAATAGCTCTCTTATTCCAAGAATTATTCGATATCGTAAAAGCGTAGTACAGCAAACGTCATTTGGACACTTCTCAGAAGGTAGTTATTTAAGAGTGGGACACAGCCTGAGATATTTCTGGTTCTGCTGTGTCTACCTACATTATTATCCTCTTGGGTTACAATTCTAACTTTAGCGAAAGGTGTACTTCTGGGAAGGTTAGCAAATAGTTTTTGTAATTATCTTTTAGTTATAGGAATGGGAAAGAATGGCCTTCCTGTTTGGCTTGAGCCTCCAAAAGTTATTTTGGCCTCTCTTAAAAATAAAAATGTTCTTGACGACTTGAGGTCTGTGAAGATAATGCCTTTCCCATCCCTTGGAGGAAAGTGGAGTACACAGGTGTTAGTTACCGTGGTGCCTGCCGTGTGCACACTCCAGCTCAGGATTCTCTATGACGGTGAGCCGGGGCCAGAGCCTGTGGGTGTGGAGTGCGTGGGCACCAACATGGGAGGCAACAGGAACGGGGTCCAGTGCAGAGCCCTGTCAGGATCACATGGCTCTGTATCTGTGGAAAGGAAAGTCCTCTAAAACAAGACACGGCTGTGTCCTGCCTGTGGCAGTGCACAGAGAGCAGGAGACAGAGGCCACTTCTGAGCTGTGAGGCATGGCTGCGGTCCTCAGGTGGGCCAGGGTCCTGGATCCAGGGTCACCAGGCCCCGAGGTGTCCAGCATGGTCCCGGGATTAAGTCAGTTTTTGAAAACCGGCACAGCATTATTTTTTACAAAGGATAGTCCTTATCTGTATTAACCGAACGTTTTAAGTGAAGGATTAAGCAGTGTGCCTGTGTTGGCATTACTGAACCAGGTTCTCATTCTTTTTTCTTTTTTCTTTTCTCTTTTGTGGTACTGAGGATTGAACCCAGGGCCATTCTGCCTCTGAGATACACCCCTAGTCCTTTTTATTTTTTATCTTGAAACAGGATCTCTCTAGGTTGCTGACAGTCTCGCTACTTGCTGAGGCTGTCCTCCAACCTGCGATCCTGTCTCAGCCTCCCAAGTACTGGGATTACAAGCCTGTGCCACCACGCCTGGCTCAGGTTTCTCATTCTTTAAGCCAAATCCAGTTTCTAAAGAGCCAGGACAAGGCAGGTCTGATCCATTCAGAAGATTCCAGTCCATCTCCCTTGGCTACACATTCCCCAGGCCCAGGGCAGCCCCTGCCCTGCCCAGTGCTGGCTGGCCTCCTGACCTGCGAGGTCGCAGCCCATGCTCCTGTGTCTCACTAAGGAAGAGGACAACGGCCTGCACAGGCGCATGGGCAGCCAGGCAGGGGCAGCTCGGGTGTGTCAAACCAACTTTCCACTGCTGCCCCTTGACTCCCGGCTGCATCCGGCGGGAGGGATGTAATGTCCCTGTGTGGATACGCGCTCTGGAAATGAAAGGGTTCGTGCCCATCATGGGAAATCTGGAGACCGCCGTGTGGCAGCGCACGGAGAGGCCACAGGGCCACCGGGTCCCTCTTGAGCCCTGCGCGGGCGTCTGCAGATGCTTCAGCTCTGCTTTGCATTCTCTCCAACCCCATGACTTCCGCTCAGCTGCCCGGGCTCTTCTTTCTTTTTCCAACAATCAGTAAACCGAAAGTTCAGCAGAAAGCACTGGGGTGGAGTGTCTTTCTTTCCTAAAGCTGGGACGCCCGAGGACTTGCGTGAACTGAGTGTTTGGGCCACTTTGTTCTGCCACTAGAGACCTGGAGGAGCCTCAGAGCCCCAGGCAGGCCGACACGGAGCTCAGGAGTGGCCACAACCACCCTTGCCTCTCATTAACCCCTGGGAGCCCCTGCGCCGCAACCAGGGCCTCCCACCAGCTCTGCCTTCCCTGCACGCAGGCACTGCCAGGCCTGGCCACTCTGGCCCGTTCCACGTAAGACCAGTGTGGCCTTTGCCTCCTGGGGGAGCTGCAGGGTGACTACCATCCTGTCGCCCCACACAGCAGCCACTGGGAGAGTTTGTTGGAGGCGAGGTGGTGCCCCTCGTAGAAGGGGTTCCGGTCCAGCATCCTGGGGCAGAAAGGGTCTCAGACGCCTCTTCACAGATTAGACCCCAGGCCTAGCCTGGAGAGGGCAGGGGAGCCCAACAGGACTCAGGGGCAGACAGGGCGGACCTAGGACTCCCTCCCACCCACTTTCTCGCAATGCGTGCCCCAAACATGCAGGTCAGGAAGCAAAGGCCGGGCCAGGCTGTCTGAAGAAAGGCCTCAGGGCCTGGGCCGGGAGGTGGCTCACAAGTCTCTGAGTCATGGTTTGAACGAAGCAGCAGGAACATGGGGAGAGTTCCTATCTTAGTTGGAAAGTCCTCGGGAATTGCTGGTTAAACGTCGCTGCTGTTTTATTGCCATATGAGAAAGCCTCACCTGGCTGGAGGAGCTCCTGGGACCTGGGACCAGGTCACACTGCCAAAGACACTGGCACGCGTTCTGGTATCGTTTCAGCCCGTTTCGAGGGGTGGCGTGTCCTCCCAGTGTTCATTTGTATCTTAACTCTGATTGCAGAAGGCCCTGGGCCTGGGGCCATGCTAGATTGAGGGATCCTAGGTTCCCTTTGTGGGGACCCCTGACACGCTGTGAGGTGATGTTGCCGCTTTACCAGAGCCCTGCTGTGCAAAGCCAGACACAGAGGTGCCCTATGTGCGCTGGGCCCTGGGTGATACGATACAGGAGGCTGGCCCTTGCCGAGGGAGCAGGGAGCAGGAAGCAGTGCAGGAGAAGCAGGATGGAAGAGGGCACAGGCCGAGACAGCACGCTCTGGTCAGCAGGGGAGCCACTCTGAGGTCAAACCCCAAAGGACCACAGCTGATGGAGCAAGCATCCTCTGAGAAGCTCGCTAGGCTGTCCCAGGCCTGGAGCCCTCCTTCAAGGCCGGCACCATCCTTTCACATCCAGAAGTTGGAATGACTGCCCCACTGCTGGGATTATTATTCCTCCTCCTCCTCCTCCTCCTCCTCCTCCTCCTCCTCCTCTTCCTCTCACACCCCAACCCTTTTTATTTTAAATTTTGAGACAGGGTCTCACTAAGTTGCGGAGGTTAGCCTTGCACTTGTGGTCCTCCTGGCCTCAGCCTCCGGAGTAGCTGGGATTACAGGTGTGCACCACCATACCCGGCTTCTGCTGGGATTTGTTTTTTCTTTTCTTTTTTGTGGCACTGGGGATGTGGCACCTCTGAGCTACATCCCCAGCCCTATTTTATTTTTTAAATTTTGAAACGGGCTCACTAAGTTGCTAAAAGCCTCACTAAGTTGCTGAGGCTGACCTTGAACCTGTGATTCTCCTGTCTCCGTCTCCCAAGTACTGAGATTACAAGCGTGTACCCCCACACCCAGCTTCTGCTGGGATTTTTGAATGAAGTTTCTGAGCCGGCGTGTCAGCATGTCTCTGCCCCAGTGTGCGCGGGCACCTCTGAGGAGCACTCGGTTCACCCACTGTCTGTTTCCGAGCAGGGACAGGCTGGTTTGTTGATGCCACAGAAAGGAAGCAACAGCTCAGGCTCCGTGTGGTTCCTTTGGTCACTCGCCTCCCTAGTCCCACCTTCCTAAAAGACCTCTGAGGCACACGAAAGATAATACAGGAGAAATGACTGGGAAAAATAGCATTTTAGCCCAAACAGGAGAAGACCGTATTTGCATGTGCAGCGGCGGTGGTGGGCGTGTGTGATGATGTTTTGTTTGAAGAGACAAAGAATAGTAACAACAACCCTCAGGGATACCTAGCTCTGAGTACCAAGCACCCTTGCAGGTAAAAACCTGAGGACCAGGGACAGAGGGGACAGTGTGAGGTGGGCTGGAAGAAAGGAGGGGGCCACCCCATGCCCTGTCCTCTATGCCTATGCCCAACAGCTCCCCAGCCCCAGCAGGCCCCACCAGCCCACCCTGGCTGGTCACAACCCTCCCAGGGAGCATCACATCTATTCACATCTAGCCCTGTAGGCTTGGCAGTGGGCCCACAAGGCGCCAGTGGGGGAGGACCTGGGAGCCAGTGTGTGCATGTGCCGGGTGGCTGCCCACTCTGCTCCACCGGATCTCAGCCTCCTCATAGCTGCTCGGGGACCTGGACCACCATTTCTGCTTTCTGAGCCTTCCATGGTCTCCTCACTGGCAGAACTGGTCGCTGCAACATCTGCCATCACTCCCTCCTTGGACAGGGGTCAGAAACCCACGCAGGGACTGTATGGACACTGGGCAACTAAGTCTGCTCACTGTCTAAAATGTTACTTGTTATCCTTAGTTGCTTTCAGAAACCAAGAATTCAGAAATGTGGGGAAAGTTTGCTTTTTACAAGCGAGGCATTAAAAGGGCAAAATACACAGTACTCAGACTCTCCCGAATGCCTTTTTGGTTTGCAATGTTCTCATTATAGTCATATGAAAACCCACGAGTGAAACCTGAGAGATGAGCGGTGGCTGCTCTGCTGTCAGCTTTTCCAAGAGGGCACTCAAAAAGAAGGGACAGATTTTATGAAAGTATAGACATTTTACCTAGGAAGGACTTTGCCCTCCTGGCAGTTGGTACAGCTCGTGGGTGGACAAGCGGGAATGGTCTGTGGGGACCAGGCAGCCCCCCATTAATATTTACAGGCACTGAGCGCAGGTGGAAAGCGCTGCCCATGCCTTGAACTTTTTAGTTTCAGTATTTGAAAAAACCGTGACTCCCTATTTCACTAGTTCCAGGCAGGTACGTAGAGGTGGGTGTGAGTGTGGGCGTGTGGGCAGGAGACACAGGGATGCACGCAGCCTGTGTTCACATCCCAGGCCTTCACGAGGATTCAAACCGCCTCATACATGCTTTAGAAAAAAGCAATATTTTCCACCTTAGGAGCATTTTAGAGAAAATCAAATACATGGGGAAAACCCTTCTTATTAAATTGAATTGTGGCTCAACAGCCCGCCACATCCTGTGGAGGCTCATCTGACTGAGAGCCGCGCGGAGGTTCCTCTTTCAGGGCCTCGCGGGGGTCACATGTCACCTGCAGTTCAAACACCTCTGTGAAGAGAAGCCGGCGCGTCGATGGAAAAGCTGAATAAGAAAGTGGAAATTATCAGTGGAGAGAAGGCACCGTGCGAAACTGTGGGTGTCATCGACAGCCATATCAGAGAGAGGAAGCTGCCCGGGGGCCAGCAGGGCCCGGGGCAGTGTGGGCTGATGGCCGGAACCGTGACCTCATGGAAGTCGTGGCGGGAGAGGAATGGGGGTGGGACCGCAGTCTGGGCACCCCTCTGGCTGTGCCCTTTATCCACCTGTGAACAGGGAACAAACGTCCACCATCGTATACCTCCAGGCTCCCTCCTGCCATGTTCTCGTTACTCCTCAGAATCACCTCCTGCCCATCACTACGACCCCACAGGCCTCCCTCCTCATCACCATTAGTACTCTCGGCCTCCCTCAAATCCCTCCTGTCCTGTCATTATTACCCCTTGGGTCTCCCTCTTCTCCTCATCACTGTTACTCCTTAATCCTCCTTCATACCTCATCATCACTACCCTCAGCCTCCCTCCTGTCCCGTCATTATTACTCTTAGGCCTCCTGCAAATCTCATCATTATTACCCTCAGGTCTCCTTCCTGTCCTCGCCAGTGTTACTTCTCAGCCTCCCTCCTGTCCCCTCATTGTTACTCTCAGGCCTCCCTCACATCCCATTGTTACTACCCTCAGGCCTCCCTCCAGTGCTTGTCACTGTTACTCTGTTACTCTCCAGGCCTCCCTCCTGCCCTGTCATTATTACCCTCAGCCTCCCTCCTCTGCTCGTCACTGTTACTCCTCAGACTCCCTCCTGCCCCATCATTACTACCCTCAGGCCTCCCTCCTGCCCCGTCATTACTACCCTCAGCCTCCCTCCTCTACCCCTCACTGTTACTCCTCAGACTCCCTCCTGTCCCGTCATTACTACTCTCAGGCCTCCCTTGCATCCCATCATTACTACCCTCAGCCTCCCTCCTCTGCTTGTCACTGTTACTCCTCAGACTCCCTCCTGCCCCATCGTTACTACTCTCAGGCCTCCCTCGCATCCCATCATTACTACCCTCAGCCTCCCTCCTCTGCTCCTCACTGTTACTCCTCAGCCTCCCTCCTGTCCGTCATAATTACCCTCAGGCCTCCCTCACATCCCATTGTTACTACCCTCAGGCCTCCCTCCTGCCCCGTCATTACTACCCTTAGCCTCCCTCCTCTGCCCCTCACTGTTACTCCTCAGACTCTGTCCTGTCCCGTCATTACTACCCTCAGGCCTCCCTCACATCCCATTGTTATTACTCTCAGACCTCCCTCCTCTGCTCCTCACTGTTACTCCTCAGCCTCCCTCCTGTCTGTCATTATTACTCTCAGGCCTCCCTCACATCCCATTGTTAATACCCTCAGGCCTCCCTCCTGCCCCTCATTACTACCCTCAGCCTCCCTCCTCTGCTTGTCACCGTTACTCCTCAGACTCCCTCCTGTCCCATCATTACTACTCTCAGGCCTCCCTCACATCCCATTGTTACTACCCTCAGGCCTCCCTCCTGCCCTGTCATTCCTACCCTCAGTCTCCCTCCTCTCCTCAGACCTCTTTCCACCCCTCCATCACCATTTGTGGAATAGATTTTGGTTCGTTTCTCAGTTCTCGTTGAGACCCGAATGCACAATCAGACCCTGGGTTTGTGAGTGCAGCGCACCGGAACACCCTCTCACTTCTCCTTGCGGGGTCTAGTTCAAAAGCACCCGAAGCCGTGAACCCTCTCTGCCCACGAGTGGGTGGCTCATTTCCCCATCTTGTTGTTTTGCATCCCTCAGCCATCCCTCCCAGGTCCACCTGCCTGCCTGGGGGGCCTGGGGCGGTGTTCACCCTGGCTCAGTCCTGCTGTCCCCAGCGTAGGGCCAGGCGGCCGGCTGTAGCTGTGGAGGGCTGCGAGACTAGGGCAAGGTGCTATGCACAGAGGCTGTGGACAGAACTGAGCCTCCACCTCCTCATCAAACCAGCCCCGCACCTCACAAAGTGCGCTAAGCCTTCACTTGCTATGGAGAAATCCCAATTACAAACAAGCCTTCTGCTTCCTAAGAAAACACCCTAACAACACCGGAGATCTGCGATTTGTCTTTGTCAGATGTTCTTTGATGTCACAATGATGAGGCAAAGTATAATTTAGACACATGCCTCCTTACAAGAAAAGGCTGAACAGTGGAGGGAAGGAACAGTTAGCCCTCTCCAATTCCAGGTGTCCTGCCGCACGCACACGGGAGGAGCCATGCACAGCGTCAGGGGCTGGGGCCACTGTGCCCACCACCACATACGTAGGCGGGAGGGCAGCGGGGAAAGTCCTGTGGCTCTCAGACAGGGCCCCATGACACGCACTATGCCAGGGACAGCCGTTCTGTCCTCCCAGTGCTGCTGCCGGCTCCTTGTGACTGCCACAGGCCCCGTACCCGCCCGTCGAGTGTCATGGAAAGTGCCGTAGCTAAGCAGCTGCCCGTGCACACTCTGGGGACAAGTTGAGTCCTGAACACTGGTCCTGGACCAGGCTGCCAGCACCTGGGCCTGGTTCCTCATTAGCGGCTGTGAAGAGCCACAGGGTGGGAGGGAGCCTGCCTTCCTTCTGGAGTTTTCCACACCAAAGTCAGAGCCCTCTTCAGAGAGCGGCTGGCATTCTGTGGACCAGATCAGTCCCCATTTCCAGTCTCCATGGAGGGCCCGGAGTGGGCAGCCGCTGAGGGAAGCTGGCCTAGAGGCTGTCTGTGTGTCTCTTCTTTGTTAATGAGGGTGACTCCTGTGGGGGGACAGCCCCAGGACTGTGGCAGGAGCAGCGGGTGGCCACGGTGGGCCTCACCCCACTTGGGTCTCTTGCCAGGCAGCCCCTCTGGGCGAGCCCATGTTTTGTTTGCAGCCAGGGTTCCTTCTGTTATCAGTTCCCATGACACAATTCCTGGTTCCCCAACTGCGTTTTATTATTGTTATTCTTAAAAATAGTGCGGAGGGGGGTGTTGAAAGGGAGTTTGGGGAAGGGAGTGGGGTGATGAAGTGCACACCCACTGATGGCTCCAGGAAGCCGCCCTTGGCCAGGTCGGGCCTCTGAGGGACTCAGGGGCTTATCTAGGTGCAGGCGCTCTGGCCGCGGCAGCAAAGGGAAGCCCGGGCAGTTCCCTGACGTCAGTACAGTCTCCCCCCACCCCAGACCCCGCCAGGAAGACAGGCTGTGGTGACAGCCAGCCCGAGGGCGTTTTCTATCTCAGTGCCGATCAGGGGGCCAGGCCAGGGGACGGGCGGAGGGGATGTTGTGCAGCTCGCTGGCTGGCGATGGCCTCTGCCAGCTTCTCTCATTTCCTGTCCATCTGCCAAAACCCACAGGCTGATAGTGGCCATCGTGGCCTATGGGGACACTGTGACTGGAGCATCAGAGTGACAGAAATGAAGGAACAGCTCAGGCCAAGGGAGGTCTCTGAGCCTGCGCCGGCTCTCTCGGCCACTGAGTGTGCTCCCGGGGAGACAGTAGTATGTTCATGCACTTGTTCTGTGAGCTCAAGAATCATCACTCAGGTGATTCCTGCCTTGCGGGTACCCTCAGGTGTCTGAGCACCTGGTGGGCACCTGACCCCGGGCAGCATGGACCTTGAGCCCACTCCCACCACAGTGTGGGCCAAAGGGAGGCTGAGGGCCACTGGCTCCGCCACACAGGTGCCAGGCCGGGCAGGCGAGCTCAGAGGCACAGGACCCCAAGACCATGATGGGAACAGGCGGGAACCGGCTCCTCGCCGGCTGAACATATCACACCATGGCCCGAGCACTTCCTGGTTATCTGCCTACAGTTTTGCGGCGGGTAAATGCTAATGCTCCTTCTCCTCTCACTTTCTTGCAGTAAACGAAATCATACGCAACGACCTCTCCAGCACGAACCCCCACTCGTAGTCCACCACGTTGGAGCTGGCAGAAGCTGTGTGGAATCGGCTTGGTGGGGACAGCTGCGCCGCAGCACAAGAGAGACTTGTGACGACGTGAACTGAGCACACATCTGGTACCACTCAGACTTCCAACTCACTGAACACTGAGCTGAAGATTTATCCTGCATGTACAAAGAAGTAGCTCTCTAACAAGAAGGGAGGGGGAGGAGGGAGGGAGGCCACCGCGGCTCCTGAAGCAAAAGCCACCTCCGGGGAACAGACCCTCGAGGGAAGGGCCCGTGAAGACGAACTAAAACCTCACCCTCCCGCCAGCCTGGGTTTCAATACTGGAAGTGCCTTATTTCATCAGACCACCACATCGGGGCATCGTGGGATTGAGCATTGAGTTTGCTACCAGGAGAGTATCTGTAGGAGCAAACGCTATCAAAACACTTCGCTACAAGGCTTTATTCTTTGTATACAGTAAGAGAATTCTGGCAAGCCAGGGGTGATGAGAGAAATCCAGCAGGACTTCCTACTCTTCCTTGACTTTCCCTGGGAGGTACTACACAACTGTGTTGCCTTATCCAGTGCGTCTTAGAGATCTTCTGATCTGCCATCTCCATGCGTTCATGATAGACTCCCTCCTCTGTGTGACAAAAACCATAGGGTTGTTCATAGGAGCATGCTGGGGTTTTGTTTTTAATCTGGCTTTGAACATAGCACGAGGAAGTTGAATAGCACAAGACAGGGTACTGGACAAAAAAGAAGCCTGTCTGTCCCGGGGTGGATCTCGCGTTTGCATGCATGTACATATATAGGCATATATTTATGTATCAATAATAATCGGTGGAGATGGTGGTGATCATTGCACCCAGCAGGGCTTCTGCGTTAGCAATAACCAGTATCCATTTTGCAGAATGCACCCGAGAATCCAGACCCACTTCCAGCACCTTCCATTGGGTCTGTCGCCTCTGCCGTCTCCGGTGGTTACGGCACACTTTAGCGCTCCTGAGAAGTGCATCCAGACACCCGCGGGTTACCACATGGCAAAATCGGAAAGTAACTGTAAATACCATTACAAAAGGAGTGTAATATATTTGTTCAATTATAGGATTATTATTTCACAGAAGCCTTATAGTCTCTGCTTCATCTAAGAAAACAATTACCAAAAGCAATGTTTTCATACGCAGCCATGTGTAGTGGGTTTTCAGATTAGTTCCTGTTGACAGATAGGTTAGTGTAGACGCCACTGCTGCATTTTGTACAATTAACTGCTTATTGCACACTATTACTGGCAGTGACCTATTGTTTCACATAACCAAAAAGCACGGTTTAATTAAAACATGTTTAACCTAATAATTGTGCCTTAGGAGTTAACGCCCCCTTATGGAACAGGCCTGAATTGCACCCGTGGGTGGAGGTTGAAAGTTACAGCCCCGGACAGGAAGAATCATCTTTAAAATATTCGTCTGTACGACTATGTGTTACCCTTTAATAACTCACACAAGGAAGCAAAAGTCCGAAAGCCATAGTTGAAGGTTTGCACAGGACCGTGGAGAGCTGATGTGTGGTGCATTATACACGCTCCCTGCCCTGCCCGTAGCCCGGGCACCTACCCTGTATTTAGTGTCAGGGAGTTGCATGAACCATTTCCTAGTAGACTGTCATGAAAGGAAGCATTTGATATTTGTGTCAGCTATCTTTGTAGTTAGAAAATGGATCCAATAAAGCAGTATTTTTTTTGCTGGACGATCTCAGTCTGAGAGTGATTCATCGCATGTATGTATGGAAAATTCTCCTTTGTTCTCGACGGCAGGGACATGGAATGGTCTGGGAGAAGCGCTTTGTGTTGGTAAAGCTGGCTGCTCAAGTGATCATTTATTTGTTTTTATTTTTTGCATTCTGATGAATTTTTTAATGTGCTTTTATTGGTGCATGATAGTCTCACATCGTTATGTAAATCATGTTGACAGTGACATACATGCACACAGCATTTGGTCATGTGATCATTTAAACGCAGGAAACCTGGCTTGCTGTGGAGGTGTTTTCTTCCTTCCTGATGCATTTAAAGAAAAACCTGCCAGAAACTGGTGGATATTTGGTATAGTTCTCAGGCACTCTAAACAAAGCACTTCAAAAATGTTCACACAGCCTAGGTGGAGAAGGAACTTTTGCTTATGCCAAATACTTTTGTTCAGAGAAATATCCAGGGCGAGGCTTTGGCCCCGCACAGTCACATGCAACTCGACGTTCCCTCTAGCAAGGTTTAGGTTTGCGCCTGCCGGCTGTGGCCCTACTCTCTCTCTCCACTTGTCTCCCAGCTTCTCTTCTCTCCCCTTCAGGTTGGGGTGGGAAAGTGTTATAGCCATTCATAGACCAAATATGAAACTCAGGACCTCTACGGTAATGATCATTCCTAAGCGTCTTTCTGAAACAACGTTTTGCTTTGGGGACTTAATAAAGTGCAAAAGTTCCTGCTGTCTTTGCAGAGAGGTTTACAGATTGAGTTAAAGTCCTGGAGAAATCACTGTCACCTGAAACAGAGTGTAAGCATCGGCCCCTCCTCCCCCACCTGGTGATCATATACATATATATATTTTTTTTTTGTTTTGGCAGTACTGGGGATTGACCCCAGGGGCATTCTACCTCCAAATTACACCCCCAGCCCTATTTTTTTATTCTTTATTTTCGAAACAGGGTCTCACTAAGTTGTGGAGGCCTCACTAAGTAGCTGAGGCTAGCCGCAAACCTGCAATTCTCCTGTCTCAGCCTCCCAAGTACTGGGATTACAAGTGTGTGCCACCACACCCAGCTAAATTTACCATTTTAAAGCATGCAGTTCCATGGTGTTTTGTATATTCGCAAGTGAGTAGCCACTACCTCTATCTAGTTCCAAAATATTTTCATCACCCCGCAAGAAAAGTCCACATCCATCCCCTCCTTCCCCAGCCCCTGAGAGCCATAGCCGACTAGGGGGCTAGGCCCACTCTGGACCCCCCTCAGGAATGGTTGTCAGGCATGGCCTGTGTGCCTGAATTCTGTCACTCAGTGCTCTGGCTCGCCCACACCGCGGCGGGAGGCACTGCCCTGCTGCAGACACACCTCGCCTGTTTCCTATTCACCCATTGGTGGACACTCAGGTGTCTTTGCTGTCTGACTGTGATGACTGGTGCTGCTGTGAGATTCATGTGCAGGATGAGCTGAGGGTTCTGTGGCAGCTGGGTGTAACTTTTTAAGGGACTGTTGGCCTGCTCGGCTCTTCAATTATCCATGCCTGAGACAGACCCTGGCTCAGTAACCTAATTTGGAATCACATATGTGAAGCACATCATATTTATAATTCTTTATGCCAAAAAAATTAAGTTAGGGCTAAGATGACTAACCGTCTGCTTAGACCGAAGCAGAAAGCAGACCCCCGTGTGCCCGCGTGTGACCGCTCCCAGCAGAACCTCCCATCTTGGGTTTCTGCCAGGAAGCTGGGACTCAAAGTCCTATGAGTGTGAATCACTCGGACGGTGCCAGCAGAGCCCAGGTGACACTCATTTTACATCACACACACACACACACACACACACACACACACACACTTAGTGGAACAAAGAGCCTGGGGGTAGACAGCAAGGCCACAAGGCACAAGCCCCCACTCCAGCACGGTGTGTGGGGTGATTTAGTCTCCCAGCCCACAGGAACTACATCCCGCCTGCACAAGGGAAGCTCGGGGACCAGAGAGCAGCTGCCACCCCACCTCGCCCTTGTCCCTATGACCAACAGGTTTTCAAACGTGGCACTGGCCCCCTCTTCCCCAAGAGACACGAAAGAGCGGGCTCCTTCTCAAAGTGCCGGGAGCGGGAGCGAGCCGAGTGGCTGCTAATGGGTTTAATTATCGGCACTTTTCCTCCAGCAGCCATCCCTCTTTCTCCAAAGAGGAGGAAGAGAGTCGCTAATGAGGATCTATTTTGGGGGTGGCTTGAGTCACATCTGAAAGGAAGGCGCTCGCTTGTGATTGAAGCCCAGGGCTGTCAGCCGCTCTGTCAGGTGTTACTGCCACTTGCTCTGGCCCGCTCTGGGGCTGAACCCCGCGCTACCCACTGCCCTGCCCAGCCAGGAGTCCGCCTTGCCCACAGACCAACCCTTGGCGGGGTGCGCCTTCCACTGTGTGTTTGCCGGCTTGGGGCCCTGAGACACGAAGGCTTTGTGGGAACTCAATTGTGCCCACACCACAGGCTCCCGGAAGTCTCCAGCAGCACAGAGCAGAGCCCCACATGGCACCTTCCATGTCCTCCTGCCCATCAGGCATGGTCACCTCTGCAAAGGGCTGTGTGGCTGCAAGGAGGAGCAGCCATATCCACCCAGCTGCCAGGGCATCCTGCTTTCCTGGGCACGGGCTATCACTGGAGACAGCGGCTCTGCACCCCCAAGGAGGAAGGCGCCCCAGGGCTGTGCTTTGGCTCCCGGGGTGCTGTTGCCAGCAGGGCGGGGTGAGGACTCCGGTCTCGGCTCCCTCCACCCCAGCTGTGCCCAGGTGCTGCCCAACACTGTAGAGAAGACTTACGATCCATGACCTTGTGGGAAGACCTCTGAGCCTCAGTTTCTTCACACAGAAACCGGGCAATCATAGTTCCTCTGTGCAGCTGTGAGTCAGCAGGTCTCACGGTGCTGCAGGGCCCGGGGCTAAGGGGACCCGGGACAGGGAGCTGGACAGTGGCCTTACCTCCACAGCCCCAGGACCCTGTCGCCAGGGCAGGTGTTCCTCTTCCGTGCCTGGTGGACTTGTGCTGCCTCAGAGAAGACAGGGCTCCAGGACTCCGGGGCTAGGCCAGGAAGGCAGGCAGCATCTGCTTTGCTCTCAAGGGGTGCTAGCCCTGGAAACCCGGCCACCATGCTGTAAGGAAGCCCAGGCCACAGAGAAAGGCCGTGTGTGTGTGTGTGTGTGTGTGTGTGTGTACGCACTGTTCACCAGTGAGCACCCACTGAGGGCCTGAGTAGGAGAGAAGGAGGAGGGAGTGAGGGACAGACTGGCAGCCAGTAAGCTTCAGGGCTTCCGGCCCCACCACCCGACCCCAGCCCACACCAGGATAGCCGAGACCAGCCATCCCAGCCCAGCCCCTCCAGACTGCAGCATGAGCCCGTGGTTTCAAGTCACTAACTCTGGTGGTGTGCGTTGTATGGTTGCAGATGGTGAAGAGGCGACCGGCTGGGTACCGCAAGGCTCCGTGGGCTCTGGTGAAGACCTGGGCTTTACCCTGAGGCCAGCAGCATCCACCATAGGGCCGAAGCATAAGAAGGATGTGAGCTGACCTGAGGTTTAAAATGACCACACAGAAGCCAGGTGTGGTGGTGCACACCTGTGATCCTGGTAACTCAGGAAGCTGAGGCCAGAGGATCACAAGTTCAAGGCCAGCCTGGGCAACTTAGCAAGACTGGGTCTCGAAATAAAAATTAAAAGGGTTGGGGATGTGGCTCAGTGGTAGAGCACCTCTGGGTTCAATCCCCAGTTCTGAGAAAAATAAATTTAATAAAAACAAAATGCCATGGGCTGCCCCTGAGAACAGAATGTCGGGGAGTGTCGGGGTGGCTGATGAGGATATTAATCATTCTTAGAAATAAAGGTTAAGAATAGAACGCCAATGATGATCACATGAACCTGAGCTTTCAGGCAAAGGTGCAGATGTGGGATCTGCTTGAGTCACATCGCGGGGGTCACCAAGGTCACTGGGGTCACCTGGACAGCCTGGACAGAGGAGGAAGTAGGACGTGGGTGGAGCCAGGTGACGCACAGGAAGGGCCACCATGGTGCAGGCCCAAGGCTCATTGGGGACAGTGTCCCACAGCCCTGCATACCCCTACGCAGGACGGAGGGGCCTCCTGCTCCTCAGGAATCCACATGGCTTCCTTCAAGGAGGAGCCCGAGGCCAGCAGAGCCTCCAGGCCAGCCCTGGGCTCTTCCTGGACACACCCAACGAGGCCAGGGCCGGCTCCTCTACACCTGGGTCATTGGGATGGAGCCACCACCTGCCTCCCACTGCACGGAACCGTCCTGCGCTGCTAACTACCTGCACCATTCCCTGGCCACCATGACGGGCCATGGCGCCCTGTCATAGAGGAAGGGACATAATCCCCTTGCCGCCCAATGTCCTCCTCCAACCCCCAGTTCTCAGAAGGGTGCTTACTCCCCAGCAAAGAGAGAACGTGAGGGACCTGAGCCAGGGTCAAGACTACACAGAGGTCCCGTGACCCACCAGGCTCAGAGACAGGGCACACCTCCCACACTGCAGTTCCTTCACTGTGGACCCTTTCCACAGGTTAACCTGTCCATGATCCCACGCACACACAAAGATTCCCAGCACCCTTGAATCCTCAGCCTGTCCCTGAAGCGCAAGCTGACCCATGGACGCCTGCCACCACCGGCTCCTTGTACCCTGGCCCTTCTGCTCCAAGCGGACGGTTGGTATTTTTAAATGCCGAGTCAAAGGAGGGTTGAATTAAAATGCTCAACTCATGGAACCTGACTGTTAGGGTCGCACTCTCCCCAACAGCTTTCTGTAGTCCTCTTGTGATAGGATTCCAACCTTTGAGCAGGAGAGCTCCCAGACAGGCAAGCACAGAGTCCTCGCCCGACTCTGTGATGTCCAAGCAGGTCTGAATCATGCTGGATCTTCCTCCCACAGCCTCTCTTCCTTCCCAGCCTCACGGCCTCCCTCCCTGTATGATCCAAACTGCAGCAGCTGCTGGAAACGGCCAGGGCCCAGTACTGAGCGGTAGAGAATGGAGAGTCCAAGCAGGTCTCTGCCTTCTCAGCCGGGCGCCGGCTCCACAGGGGAACGCAGGCCCTGGAGCCTCTCTCCTCCCTTCTGATGCCTGTGGTTCTGGTATCCGAGAGACCCCGGCCTCAGAGTGGGTTGGAGAGCACCCCTCCTCTTTGGGGTTCTGCAAGTGCATGCAGAACGGGCGAGGTAGAATTCTTCAGCAAAGCCATCCAGACCTTGAAGTTTCCTTTGTGGGAAGATTTCTAACCACAAATTCGATATCTTTAATACCATGCTAATTCGGTTATTTGTTTTTTGATAGTTTTTGTCTTTGGTAGTTTCTGGCTTTTTAAGAACTCTGTTCTTTTCATCTAAGTCATAGAGTTTGTTGGCATAAAGTTGTTGGCGGCATTCTGTTGCTGCCTTTAGTACGGGTGGAGTCAAGGTGGTGTCCTTTCTCAGTTGTGACCTTGAGCACCTGTGTCTTCTCTCCTTCCCCTCACCAATCTGACTAAGGGTTTCTCGATTTTGTTGATCTTTTCAAAGACACAGCTTCTGGTTTCCTCGTCCAGCTCCGCTTTTCACTGTTTCTTCTGCGCACGGCGCTTTGTTCCCTCTCTGTGGCTGTATTCTAAGGGGGAAGCCGAGGTCCCCGGCTTGAACTCCTTTTCTGATACAGGCATGTGGTCCTACAGTTTCCCTTCAACCCCTACTTTACTCCACATCCCACAAAATTCAATGTCAAGCTTTCACGCCATGAAATTCAAAGTCCTTTCTAATTTCCACTGACTTCTTTGACTCACTGAGAGTGTGTTGGTTTTCAGATATCTGGGGAGTTTTCAGATAACTCAAGTCCACTGTTAGAGAACATAGTTTATATGGTTTTACTTTTCACATTCATTGACTTGTTTTAGGGTCCAGAATGTGGGCGGTCTTAGCAATGCTCCTGAGCACTTAATAAAAACGTGTGTTCTGTGTGGTTAGGTGGAATGCTCTAGAACCCCAGTTAGGTCAAGTTCCTGGAGTGTGCTTCTTGAGTCCTCTGGCTCCTGATGGATTTCCTGTCTCTGCACCACATCAGTGATCGAGAGATGCTTAACTCTCCGACTGCAGTTACCAATTTGTTTATTCCCCCTTGCATTTCCACCAGTTTTTGCTTCATGTATCTTGAAGCTCTATCATGTGGCTATGTTTAGATTAGTTAGAGCTGTTATATGCTCCGAATTAATCGATCCTTTTATTATTATGAAGTTAGCCTCTTTGTCCCTGATAATATTCTTCTCTCTAAGATCTACCCAGTATGATATTAATATATTAGTCTGTGTGTGTGTATGTGTGTGCACGCGCATGTGCACGTGTGCGTGTGTGTGTGTGTGTGTGTGTGTGGTGCTGGGGACTGAACCCAGGGGCGTTCTACCTCTGAACTACACTCCCAGCCCTATTCAATTTTCATTTGGAAACAGGTCTCACTAAGTTGCTGATAGCTTCACTCAGTTGCCGAGGCTGGCTTCGAACCTGCAATCCTCCTGTCTCTGCCTCCCAAGTACTGGTATTCATTAGTCTTCCGATTGATGTGAGTGAACATGGTATATGTTTATTTGTTTTTTAGCTTTTAACGCTTTTATATCTTTATATATAAAGTAGGGTTTTTGTAGGCATGCAGTCTGCTCTTACTTTTTAATACAATCTCATCATCTCTGCCTCTCACGGGGTGTTTTTGTTTTTTGGTGTTGGACCTGTGATCCTCTGCCTCAGCCCCCACCCCGAGTTGCTGAAATCACAGGCATGCACCCCCCGGCTGACATGGGTGGAGCTAAACTTACCATCTAATTGGTTTTCTATTTGACTCATCGATTCCCCTTTTCCATCCTTCTTTTGGTTTCCTTATGGCCCATTTTTTCCTCTTTGCTGAGCTCATTAGCCAAGACCATGGATCCCGTCAGTGGTAGCTTTGGGGCTTACAGGTAGCATCTTTGGCAAGTCCACAGCCAGGCCGCAGGGGATACTGGCCGTGTATGAACAGTGAACCTTGCTGGGATTTTGATAGGAACTATAGTAAACCTGTAGATCAATTTGGGGACTGTGAACTTTCACCCCACTGTAGCCGATGCTCTAGCCACTGTCTACAAACACCTGAGACCCGTCCCTGTTGCTGCTGACCCAAGAGCCCTTCCTCTTTCTTCCTGGGCAGTGTCTACAGTGCATGGACCATGTTCTGTCTGGCCACTTGCCTGTTGAAGGGTCTTCGAGTTGTTTGGGTTTGTTTTTGTTTTTCCTCCCCCTTACTTTTTGGCAACTGTAGATAAAGCTGTTGTGCCATTGGTACTCAGGGTTTGGTGAACACTGTTTTCATTTCTCTGGGATAAAGGCCCAAGAGCGCAACTGCCAGGTCATATGGTAAGTGCATGTTTAGTTTCTGAAAAACCACCCAGCCATTTCCCATTCTACATTCCCACCAGTGACGCCTGCATCGTTACTTTTTATTAAGTCATCCTGATATGCGTGCAGTGATATTTTACTGTGGATTACATCTACGTTTCCTCGGTGGCTAATAGTGTTGGACGTCTCTTCAAGTACTTCTTTGCCATCTGGACACTTCTGTGCCCACTGAGATGTCTCTTCCTGTCTTTGTCCCTTTTCTTTTTCCTTTTTTTTTTTTTGTGGTACTGGGGATTGAACCCAGGGGCATTCTACCTTTGAGCTACACCCCCTATTTTGTATTCTTTATTTTTGAAATAGGGTCTCACTAAGTTGCAGAGGCCTCACTAAGCAGCTGAGGCTGACCAAGAACCTGCGATCCTCCTGTCTCAGCCTCCCAAGTACTGGGATTACAAGCATGCGCCACCATGCCCGGCTCTTTGTCCCTTTTCTAATGAACTGTTTGGGTTTTTGCTTGGTGCTGACTGCCAGGTTCCAACAGTTCTTCATCCTGGATGTAAACCCTCGGGTGGGTGTGCCATGCGCATGTGTGCCCCCCCCCCCGGTCTACAACTCGGCTTTCCAACTCCTTAACAGAATCTGTAGGGGAGAAGAACTGCTTGGTTCGAATGAGGTCCAATTTTCTAACTTCTTTCACAGACTGTGCTTTTGTGTCACACCTAAGAACTTTTCACCGAGTCCTAGGTCCGGAAGCATTTCTCTTATGTTTTACTCTAAAAGTGGTATGGTTTTATGTTTTATATTTACGTTCATGGCCAATTTTCAGGGTTTTTTTTTTTTTTTTTTTTTTGCATAAGGCATGAAGCTTTGGTCAAGACTCATCTTTTTCTCTTGTGTGTTTAAGAGATCTGACACCATTTTCCAAAAGGCCTTTTGTGCTTTTGGACTCAGGGGTGTGGGTTCTTTCTGGACCCCCCATTCTGCTTCCTTGACCCAGGCACCTCTCCCTCCAGCAGCCCACAGTCAGCCTACTGCACAGTAAGTCTTGAAATCGATAAAAATCATCCTAGCTGTTTGAGGTCCTGTGTCTTTCCATATAAATTTTATTTATTTTATTTTATTTATTTATTTTTTGCAGTACTGGGGATCGAACCCAGGGGCATTCTACCTCTGAGCTACACCCCAAGCCCTATTATTTTATTCTTTATTTTTGAAACAAGGTCTCACTAAATTGCGGAGGGCCTCACTAAGTAGCTGAGGCTGGCCGTGAACCCGGATCCTCCAGTCTCAGCCTCCCAAGTACTGGGATTACAAGCGTGAGCCACCACGCCTGGCTTTCCATATAAATGTTAGAATAAACTTTCCCAGCTCTACAAAAACCTTGCTGGGATTTTGATAGGAACTGTATTAAACCTGTAGATCATTTTTGGGATAACTGGCATGTTCACTGTGTTGAGTCTTCTAGTCCACAAATATGGTATGTCTCTCCACTTATTTAGGTATTTTTAAATTTCTTCATCTGCATTTGAAATGTTCAATATACCTGTACTCTATTTGTTTTCTTAGGTTTATACCTTAGCATTTAATTTTCTTTGGCTCAGTTGTAAATGGTATTGTGCGTTCAATTTAGATTTCCACGTCTGCGTAGTCAGTGTATAGAATGTGGTCGATTTTCATGTGCTGGCCTTGTTGAATTCACTTACTAATTCTAGGAGTTTTGTTGTTGATTCCTTGGGATATGTATTTATTTATTTATTTTTGGTACTGGGGATGGAACCCAGAAGCATTCTAACTATGAGATACAACTCTGGCCCTTTTTATTTTTTATTTTGAAACAGGGTCTTGCCAAGTTGCTGAGGCTGGCCTTGAACCTGCCATCCTTCTGTCTCAGCCTCCCAAGTACTGGGATAGCAGGCATACTCTACCACATCCAGCTTCCTTGAGATTTTTATGTGGATAATTATGTCATAAGAAAATAAGGAGCTGGAAGCTGGGCATGGTAGAGTACACCTGTAATCCCAGTACTTAAGAGGCTGAGACACGAGGATTGCAGGTTCATGGCCAGCCTCAGCAACTTAGCAAGACTCTCAGCAACCTAGTGAGACCCTGTTTAAAAACAAAAAATAAAATAGGGCTGGGGGTGTAGCTCAGAAGTAGAATGTACCTGGGTTCAATCCCCCATACCACAAAAATAAATAAATAAAAAATAAAAGAAAGAAAGAGAGGAAGAAGAGAAATGAATAAGGAGCTGGATATGGTGGAGCATGCCTGTAATCCCAGTACTTAGGAGGCTGATACAGGAGGATCACAGGTTCGAGGCCAGCCTCAGCAACTTGGTGAGGCTCTTAGCAACTTAGTGAGACCCTATTTCAAAATAAAACAGGGCTGGGGGTGTAGCTCAGAGGTAGAATTTCCTTGGGTTCGGTCCCTAGTATCCCCGACACACACACACACACACACACACACACACACACACACTCACACACACAC
>PVJS01000715.1:0-82807 GCA_004027185.1 Glis glis | reverse complement strand
AGGGGAAGCAGTGCCTCCCCCATTGAGCGTGGCCCTCACTGCAGGACTGCGCAGAGCCTCTCGTCGAGTTGAGAAAGTCTCTCTGTATTGTTGCTTCGCTGGGGTTTACCATGTACATGTGTTGGATTTTACCATGTGTTTTTTTCCTCTGAATCAATACAACCACATGATTTTTCTTCTTTGACTTATGGATAAACTGGGTTACGGTCACTATCATTTTGTTTTGTTTTGTTTTGTTTTTGTTTTGGATTCCAGTAATTTTATTCTTTGCACTCCCTCTCCCTGTCCCAAGTACAGGTGCACATGGTTCAGCCTGCACCGCAGTCAACTCTGCCACGTTCCCCCGCGGCTCCAAAGCCTTATCTTAGGAGGCGTCCAGGTCAACTTACTTACGCCAGCGCTGCAGCTTCAGATGCTTGACGCTCCAGCTACAACACAGGATGAAGTACCCTGCAAAGAGCACTGTGATGCTGCCGACTCCACTCTTCCTGATGGTGGTGTTGCACCTGATCCAGCCTTTGTGCACAGCTCCCGAGAGCCGCATTAGAGGGAAGTTGGAGGTGGTAAGCTTGGTCGGGGGTTCCAAGCGCCTTATATTAGCCAAACTTCTTTCCAACGAAGGAACTTGTGAGAGACTTTCCCCCCTGGGGACTGGCGAGCTGAGCCTTCTGGGCGGCTGAGTTACAGGACTGAGGCTTCCCCAGCAATACCCCTAGTCCAAGATAACCAGGATAGAGCTCTGGGAACCACTCCAGCTCCACGGAGCTGGGGAGGGCCTTTCTGTCAGCAGCACCCATGTGACTGATGAAGGAACTTTTCAGAATATGGTGCTGGGCTGAACATGAAGGTTGCGGGTATCCAGTGTGCAATGTTGGAGGCTGACAGCCAGACACGGGCTCCAGGGAAGCTTGGTCCTTACTCTCCACTAACAACTTTACTTCAGGGGTTCCATGATGCCTGTGGAACTGTGCTTACTCTTCTTGAAGAGATTTCACAGCCAGAGAGGCAAGACTTGGATTACTTGCCAGCGATACAGAAAGCAACTCACCGCGAGCCGCCTCCTGTGGAGTGAGCACATTTGTAAGTGGCCTTTCATCGTTCAGTTTCTCCTCGGTGGCTGGACGGCCAGTGTTGAAGTGTTCAGAGCCGTGGCTCAGGGAAGCCCACGCCTGAATTTCCGTTGCAGACACGCTTTTCTCTGCATTTCCTTTGCTCCCACGTGCCTCTCCTCCAAAGCCAAGACCTTTTTTCTGGTTTTCCTCGACTTGGATTTTACCTAACGGACTAATGCGAAGGCCTAAAATGAGGGATTCTGTGTTCTCTTCCCGAGTCTCAGTGTCTCTCACATCAGCAGAGACTCCGGGGAGGTGGCCTCTTCCCGTGGAATCGCTCTCCTGGCTCCATACGGATGCTCTTACTCTTTGGACCCCACTGCTGAGATTCCCTGGAGAGTGATGATAATCATCAGCAGGCAAATCTAGTAATTTTACTAGAAGCCCCTGTCTTTGGGCATCGCTTGTGTCCAATTTCAGATTCACAGAAGTGGCTGGCACATCATTAGGCACGGCTGAGGAGTATTTTCTATCTTGATTTGACAAAGAAGGTTCCACTCAACCAGTAGAGGCGCCTCAGTTTCTGGAGGATTACTTCTACTTCCCTCTGGCTGAGGCAAATCTTTGGCAAGCTTTCTTTCAGGAGAGGTGTGATCAGAGGCATAAAATGGAGTCTGCAATCTTTGGTTCGATGAAGGAGGGCTGCGTCTGCTCCTTGACCTCTTTATCTGCCTTCGGAGCACTGGCTCTTTCCGAGCCGACAGATGGTCGTGGAAAGGATGCAACTGTCTGTTCTGGTTTGAGCCTTTTCAGTTTGGTAGTTCTTTCTTCAATCTCCATCTTTGACTTTCTCCCCTTGGCTTTAATTAATTCTTTGATCGGCCCCTTTACTTTTTTAGCACGTGGAAGAGTAGCTTGGACTGAATAACTTTTTGATCAGTAGGTATGGTGGGCCCTATCTTACAGTATGGCAAGTGGGATTTTAATCGTTTAAATGGCTTCTTACAGTAAGGACACACTTTCATTCTGGGCTGAATATCACTAATTCTCTTCTCCAGCTCCTCCAGTGGTCGAGGATACTAATTTTGTGGTTGTTTCTCCCAGATCATGCTTCCTGATCACCGTTCCCGAGTTTGGCAGAAGAAAACCTTAACGTCAGCCACAGAGCAGCACCCACACCTCGGGAGACCTGAAAATCCAGGTACTAACTCATCGATCCCGGGGCAGCCCGCGAGCGACTTCCCAACCCCCGGACCCGGGCCACTATCATTTTTGAAAGATATTTTCCTGGCTATAGAATTCTCAGTTCGCTTTCTTTCTTCAGATATTTTAAGATGCTACTTGGCCGTCTTCTGGTTTGCACAATTTCTAGTGAGAAGTCGACTGTCAGTCTTACTTTTGTTTTTCCATAAACAATGTCTGCTTTCTCTGGCTGCTTTTAAGATTTTTCTCTTTATTGCTGGTTCTGAACAGCTTGATCCTATAATTTGGTGTAATTTTCTTCGTGTCTCTTGCATTGAGGTTTGTGGAGCCTTGTGGATCTGTGGATTTCTAATTTTCATAAAACGTGGACAATTTTCAGCTGTTATATGTCCAAATATTTCCACCCCTGCTTCACGGACCTCAATTCCGTATGCAGGAAGCTTGCTTGAAGGTGGCCTGCAGCTCACGAATGCTCTGTTTCTCCAGGCTTTTTCTTTCTGTTTTTTTATTTTAGTTTCCAGTGCTGTCTTCAAGTTCACTTGTTTTCTTCTGCACTGTCTAATCGGCTGTTAATCCTATCCACTATACTTTTTAATGCAAACACTGTAGTTTTCAACTCTAGGAGTTTGGTTTGGATTTTTTTTTATACTTTCCAGGCTCAATATTTCTTCTGACTTCCTGAACAAATGGACAATAGCTATAGCAACTGTTTCCATGCCCCTGTTGGCTAATTCTATCATTGGTCTTTTTCCATCCATTTTGATCAAAGGGCAGTCAGTCTTTCTTCGCATCACAGACTGGGTCTCCTGCTTCTCTGGTGCCTGCTGTTTCTGAGCAGGTGTCAGGCATGTAGACTCCACTTCATGAGGTCCTGGTGGTACTTTGTTCTCTCACAGATATGCCTGAGCTTTGTTCAGGGCAGACTTAAGTGGCTTGGAATGTGTTCCATTTTCCTCAGTTTTAAGCTTTGTTAGGTAGGTCGGGAACAGCATTTAGTTTCGAGCTAATTCCCCACTATTGGAATGGAGCCCTCCTAAGGGCTTTCTGATGGTGCGGCTTCTCCACCCTGGAGGTAGGACTGGGCACTGGGCTGCCCCCTTTGTCCTGTCCTTTCGGTGGCCCCTGCCTAGGCCCGAGGGACTGCCTTGCACTAGTGTGTTGATTAGGCCACAGATGAAGACTAGAAGAGCACCTCTGCAGACATCAGCGCTCCCTCTGGGCAGCTCCCTCCTCTTTGGCAATCTTCCCTGAGACCCCTGGCTCCATCTCCAGCTCTGGCAGACTGGTGGGCTCTGCGGGGTCCTCCTCCCTCACCAGGCCCAGAACCCGCTCCAGGCCGTAAGTGAGACCTTGCCGGGTTTGTTTGCCTCTCTCGGGGACCACTGGCTTTCGTTGCCTGATGTCTAATGTCTAACACATGTCTCATATATTTTGTCCATTTTTTCGTTTTCTTGGTGGAAGGGTAAATCTGGTCCCTGTTAGTTCATCTTGGCTAAAAGCAGAAATTCTGATGTTTGATATTTCAAGGCTTCCTTGGTAGGCCAAATTTGAGTCAGTGCAGTAGTCAATCTTCCTTCCCCTGCATTTTATGTCGTGTAACAATAATGCTATTCAAATGAAAACTGCATGTCTAGCCAAGAGAGTGGCTCGTGATCACTGGATATGCCTTGGGGCCTCATATAATTTTAATCGGAAGGGAAAGCATCAAACAGAGGCTGAAAAACAGCTCTCATTGCCAAATACGCTTTTTACCTGGAGGAAAAACAAAAGAATCCTGGGGAAGAGCCAAGCAGGCTTCACAGTTTTTAAAGAAGCAAGAGTGAAGCAAAAGCCCCGAGCGCAGGTGCTGCGGGAGCTGCGCCGCGGCTGGGGTCCCATGGCACATGCGCAGTCTGCACGGGCCTCACTTACCACACCTTCTCTTGGCTGCACCAGCTTCCTCCTCCTGCCTCATCCCAGTGCTGCCTCCAGAAGGCCCCGGCTGGGTCGGTGCGTGTCTGGTCGTGTGCAGCCCAGTGGTGTGGACCCGGAGACAACCCAGCGAGTTGCCTGTGCAGTTAGCTTCATAACTCAAGACTGGAGATCACTCACTCTATGGACCTTCCTCATTTTTGCTATTTCATGTACTGTACCTGGGAGCCTTATTAATTGATACTACCTTAATTTGGAATTTGGAATAATTGGGTATTAGTGATGATTTGGCTGGGTTAATCTTACCTTTCGGCTTTCTAGTGAGAAAGGGGTTTGCCAAGCAATTTAATCACTTAAAACAAGAATGCCAGAGCTGCTCTTATGGGAACAGGGTTAAAGACTTTAGGAATGCTCATTGTCTGTATGCAAATAAGGCTGCTAATTATGAGATTTTTTTTCTTATTCATTGGAGTAGGCCCAGCAGGACTTCGACTTGAAAATATGCTATTAGCAATTAATTCCTGTAATGACATATACTTGAAAGGAATAAACAAATTTTAAAAATACCTCTAATCCAGACTTTTCACTAATTTAGACTCCACTTAATCTGGATTATAACAGTTCATAAAAGGAGTTCAACTACAGTTTTCAAAGTGTTGTTCAAATGTGCTCTATCCCATTTTCTCCTCAAAGTTCCTCTGTGAGGTAGGAAAGGCAAGTCAAGCCCCAACAGGTGCAGTTACTGAGGGTTTTTGGGGGGTCCCACGGTTTATGTGTAGATTGTAGGGCTTTTTCATTGGGCTAATACTTTGAAGAAACAGAACCTGCCATCCCTCTATCCTACACATCCATCCACCCATCTGCCCATCCATTTGTTCACTGTCAATTCAACCACCCATCCATTTATTCACTATCCATGCATCCATCTACCACTCATGCCTCCCCCATCCACCCATTCACCCACCCACCCACCCATCCATCCATTCATCCATCCATCCATCCATCCATTCATTCACTATCCATCCATCCACCTACCCCATTATCCATTCATCCATATCTTCAGTGATCTATCTATCCATCCATTATCCATCTATCAATGCATCCACCCATCCATTAACCAATTATTCTTGCATTTATCCATCTATCTATCCACCCATTATCCTGCTTGCTTGCATCCATCCATCCATCCATCCACTCATCCATCCATCTATCCATGCACTCATCCTTCCATTCATTCATCTATCCATCCATCCACCCCTTATCCATGCGTCTTATGGCTCTAGTATCCAGCAGTCTGTAGGCTCTGTTGTGTGAGACATCTCAGTGCTTTAGTATCCAGCTCTCTTTCACATCATCCTGAAAGGAAAATCCACTTCTGAATACATTGATAAAAGTGGGTTTTTTACGGAGGAGTTTGTAAGGAAAATTAAGGAAGGAACTCATAGCTAACAAAGAATTGCCCCCAAAAACCCCACTGGACTTGTCTCCCTGGACTTTTCGGTCCCTTGTCTCTGGACCAACACCTAGGCAGCCGGCCCCCTCCGCGTCCCTCCCCACACTGGTCCAACCCTCCTTTCTCCTCCTGCTTATTAAATCATTCACCTGACAAAAACGGGTGTCTGTGGGAAGGCGGATGGACACATTCTCAGGTCTGATACTAAGAAACAGCCTCATCCCTGACCCTACATTTCAAGGGTGGCACACTCCCACAGGCCCTGTCTCCCTGCGCCACAGGGCTCTGCTCCAACTTTGCTTGAGCATGCTTCAGAATGTCATGGAAAATTCTAGCAAACTTGCCAGTCAACCACAGATCCTGTGTACCTTCTGCTGCTGCCCACCCCACCTAACCACAGCCGGAGTCAGTCGAGCACGGTCTGGCCAGGCGGAGCCCCACGCGGCACAGGAGTATAAATACCATGTGGCTCTGGGGTCTTGGGGCTCCCCCAGGGCTGCGCTGGCCAAGAGCTGCTGAGAACTTGGTGTCGACAAGACGGTGACCCCGCGGAGGACTCTTAGTCGACGTGCCCCGGCTCCCATCAGTACTCGTTGTTTGTGGAACAAGGCCGCATTGTTCTCATCTTTTCTTCTTGGTGGGCGAGAATGTATTTTTTCTAAGTACTAAACTTGTGGTTTGCAAAGCAAATATGGCCATCACCAGCAACCAGGGCTTGCGCTGGGATGCATGCTGTGCCATCGGCCTCCTGGGGTCAAATCTCGCTTTTGCCTCAAATACCAGCCTAGAAAGCGGGAGCCTGGGAGCCTCTCTTCACCCCAAAAGCATTTTAAATTTCCAGAAGTTCCCCAGATGTGGTGATACAGACTCTAAGAATTGGAAGGGAAAGATCTCCTCTCCCTGGCAACATTTGGAAAGAAATGACTCTGGGCCACCTGTTGGCCGTCCTGCAGAGCGGTGCCATCCACTGTCCCCAGCACCCAGGGCAGGGCCACAGGGCTCCTGCAGGTGTGGGCACATCTGCTGCTGGGCTCCCGGGCTCCTCTGCCACAGAAAGAACACATTCCTCAGTGCCCAGGTAAGCCGTCCCCTCTACAGCTCCAGGCCCGGGGCCACTGCCGAGCAGCGAAGCTCCTGCGCACTGCTCCCTCGAGCGCCCTCCATGGTGCCCTGCACTGTCCTCAGGTGGCCGGGACGTGGATGGGGATCATTAGGAGCACGTCAGCTCTGGAGAGCTATTGCTCACACCTAGGTGAGAGAGGGTCAAAAGAGTTCCTACAAATCTCACCTCCAGAAACTTGTCTATGAGCAATTGGTTAAATACCAGAATGAGGCATTTTCGGTCTTTAGGGGTGGGTGCTCTTCTGTGAATCTAGGACTCAGTGACTCAGGCCCTCGTCTCTGGAGGCCTCCAGCACACTCCGCCCGGTGAGCTGAAAGCCTGGAAGACTAACGCCTCATGAAACAACAGAGGCACACGTGTGCCCACGTGTATACACGATGGTGCATGTGAACAGCACTGCGCAAACCGCCCTGGTCTCGAGTTGCTCCAAGGAGCCCTGGGCATTCTTCAGTGTCAAGGGAAATGAGGGATTAGAATTTGGGGTGTGGGTGCTTGGGCGTGGGTGTCAGATGGCCTCGGGGGGTAATGAGACAAGGCATGGACCAGCCCAAGGCCAGTGCCAGGGCTCCTACTGGAGGCCGCCCGGCAGGACAGAGTGCTGGCTCTGGGCAGGGGCAGCACAGAGGCCCATGGACATTCCTGAAAGCCTCAGCATGGTGCAGCGGCTCCACGGGGCTGTGTAGATTTCCTTTAAATCCTCTACTGTGCTTCCTGTGGGAGGATGTGGCCCCACACATCACAGACTCTGTGCAGGCCTACCTGGTCCTCCACGTGGGAGATGCATCTGCGCTGGGGAGCTGGCCCTGCTGCCCTGGACAGAGGACCCACTGAGGCAAAGGAGGGTAGAGCTCTGGAGTTCCCAGGGCCTAGAACTCATATGGCAGCGAGCAGACCTCATCTGCAAAGCTGCTCCTAGACACAGGTCCACAGGGTGATGGCTTCCCCTGGCTTCGCCAGCACTCACCTCCCCGAGCGGTCATACCCACAGAGTGCCCCGGGCACCACACCGCACCTCACAGGGCTCTGGGAGCAGAGCCGTGACTTCACAGGGAGGAATGTGTGCTTTGGCACTCTCCCACGAGGCTCTGGAGCTGGCGCCACGTTGGGAGCCCTCCCCTCCCACGCGAGCCTGGCAGAGGACGCTCTCCCCACGGAGGCGCAGTCGGAGCCTGAGGGCCAGCCAGAGCATCTGGGTACCAGTCGGGCCCTGGCCCTTGGGACAGCTTCTGAAGCCTGCAGAGGGAGGGGCTCGTGCAACATATGACGGCTATGCCCTGGGAAGCGCCAAAGGCCATTCGGGCCTTTGTCTTATGAAGTTAAAACTGGGTAGACTAAGGCAGATCGGTGAGGCCACATTTCAGCCAATCTCACCAGCGAGGCTCCTCTGCCACCAAGACCAGCGCCGTTCTGGGTGAGGCCCAGGTGACTCACTCCCCAGGCACCTGCCTGGTCATGAGAATGCCGGTGCTCCCGGGGCCCACCCAGCCCAGCCCAGTCTTCCCGGGAGACCCAGGTCCCAAGTGGCTTGGCCGCCTCTTCCTTCCGTGTCGAGAGCCAGGTGTCTAATTAAACAGTCGAGCGGGTGTTAGTGTTGCTGGATAAATGAGCAGAGGAGAGAACCAGGCGAGTGCATGGATGTGCATCAAGAGCTCCCTGGGCCCGGAGCACTGTGAAGGCGCGCACAGCATGGAGCAGGTGAGACCTGGGTGTCCACGTGTGCTGCTCAGCCCATGCTTTGCTGAGCCATGTCAACTGGTCATTCAGGTTAATTCGCACAGTTTATCACCACAAGGGCTGAGGTCCAGTCCTGGACAAGGAGACGATGCTGGGTTCACACCCAGGCCACCATCTTCCTCTCTGCCCCTACATGGCCCATCCCCTCCTTCTCCTCCACGCTTCCTGGTCACCCTTTGGTGCCAGAGTGATCACATTTGCAGTTGCTGCCCTAAGGGACTGCCGGGTTTCGGCAGCTTGCAAAGCTTCAAGCTAAGCTCTACAGAGCAGGCGTGCCAGCAGCCCTGCTCTCACCCCCACCAGGACATCGCTGAGGGACCACAGCACCGCTTCCCATGGAGCCGGGCACTCCTGAGCACAGGACTGGGAACCAGGCCACTCGACCCGGATGGGCCACGGTGAGGCCCCCTGGCCATTCTGCCTGAAGATGCTGGTGGAGAGCTTCATGCTGACTGCTTGAAGGAGCCAGGTCCTTCCGCGCTTGCCTGAATCACACCCTGCCCTCCTTCCCTTTGAGGTCAGGGTGCCCTTAGATGCCAGTGTCGCTCTTGATCATAATCAATGTCCTCACTCGACGGCCTGGCACAGCTGCCTCTCGGGTGCTGATGAGGACGGGTCTGCAGAGCATGAGGATCCTCCGTCCTCAGCGAATGATTGAAAACACACCGAAGCCACTTCTTCCCCTGCGGTGGTAAATCCATTTCATGTGTCGGTACCATTTGGCTTGAGGAATAAAGGAAGGAGTCATCCCAAGTCCAGAAGCCATGCGTGGCTGTGTTTAACTTTTGAGTTCCTGGTGGCGGGCCAGGTGGATGCTAACGTCGGCATCGGGCTTTTTGGAAGGCGATTGGGTGAACCCTGGGAGGCTGGCAGACACTTTCCCCGTGAAAGGGCCGAATGTCTGCTAGAGCCTCGCCTGGAGCACCTGCCCCGAAACGTCACTCGGGTGGCCTCTGTGTGGGAGGAAAGTTCATTTCAGAGGTGTACTTGGAGTTACCAAATGCAGCTGTTTCTCGATTCACTCCCAGCTCTGGAGTCTGCCCCTCTGCGGCTGCTGAGGGATGCGCTCACACTTGGGCCGGCTCTGTGGAGCCTGCCACTGAGCCACCGGCTATCCAGGGCACCCACTGTAAGCAAGCGACTGCCTGGTCCTCTCCTCCCCTCCCTTCCTCTTCCTTCTTTGTTTTTGTTGCCAAGAAAAAAGAGCACTATGTCCCTGCTTGGTGCATCCTTGGGCGCGGCCTTGTGGCTGCTGGGAGAGGCTGGAGCCGGCCTGCAGCCAGGGGTGTGGCGGACCCTGGAAGGCTGCCTCCCCAGCGAATCTCACCTCCAGTTCAGGGAGTGGTTCCAGGAGGTCACAGAGCTGGTTCCCTGCAGGCAGAACCAGGGCTTGGCCTGGCTCTCCCAGGCCAGGGCAGCCTCTCCTGCCCAGGACAGCTCTGCACCTGTGGGAGAGGCGTCCGCTGGGGGGGGAGGGTTGCCTCTTCAGGAGCTGCTTGGTGGCCAGTGCCTCTCCTGGGCTAACTGGCAGGAGCACAGCCCTCGTCCTGCAGGGCCACACTGCTCAGCCGAATGGAGGCCCGGAGAGAAGGGTAAGGAGGCCTGTAGCTGCAGGTGAGCCAAATAGCCACCAGCTCCGCAGATGAGCAACTCCAGGCTCACAGCTAACCACAGAAAGGTGTTGTGTGGCCCTAGAGGCAGGGATAGCTGGAGTGACACCCTGTAGGCAGGGACTGGGAAGGTTGGTGGGGTCCCAAGATTGCCCTTCAGGGTGGCCACCATGCCTGCTGGGAAGGGACCTTCGGAATGCCGCCTGGCGCTGCCCTCTCTCCAGCCTTGGCTTTCCCCGCTCTCCTCTTCTGGGCACCATCATCTTTGTGTGGGCCGAGCCCAGCGCATCCACTCTTTTCCTGCATGTGGTAGACTTACTTTTATATGGGATAAAAAAGCAAAACATTTACACATCACAGATCTCCCTAAAAAGTTGGATTATTTGGGAATCCAAAAGCACCATAAGACCTAAAATACTACCCGGATTTGAATGAGTGTGAAAGGCTGTGGCCTTCAGTTTGACGGAATGTTCTGGTTAACTCGTGATTGACTGGAAACCCCTTTTTCTTTTAAAGCTTGTCTAAAAGAATCTTTCTAAAATTATACCTGTTGTTCTTCTTAGTAAGTAGACAAAAACAAAGGCACAAAACTTTTACTTCTCCAATTAGGAGGAAACTTCGCAGGGATCCCCAAAGCCGGGCATTCAACATAACCTCATGAAGGTGGGTTGTTGGGGTGTGAGCCCAGCCAGCAGGTGCAACTCTGCAGGTGGGCAGGGAGGGAGGGAGGCCACTCTGAGATGTCTCTGGTGTCAGCGTCACTGCTGTGCTTGGTCTGTGGGTGAGGAGCCCGCGTGGCTCGCTGGGCTGCTCTGGCTCAGGGGCCCTGAGTCCCAGCTACACTGTCAACGCGCTGGCCCTCAGCCTCCCACCAGTGGCCCAGGCTGCCTCTCTGACTGTTGGTCACAGTTTTTTGCTGTCTGGCCCTTCCAGCAGGCAGCTCACACCCAGCAGCTGGCTTCCCTTGGAGCCAGGGAGCAAGAGCCTGCAGCTGGCCATAGGGATGGTCTTCCACACCTGAGCTCGGAGGTAACATCCACCGTTTCTGCTGTATCCACCCACAGGTAGGAGGTGCAGAGCCCAGCCCAGGCTGGGCAGAGGGCTGCCAAGCTGCGGGCTAGCAGGTGGGGATCTGGGGCCATCTTCCAGGCCTCTCACCAGTGCTGGGCAGCTCCTGGGTGGGTAAATCTCAGAACCCTGCTCTCGGCAGACAAAGGGGAGCATCCAGCCTCAGCTCCCCACTGCCGGTCCAGGGGCACTCCTGTACTACATGGTTTCAGGGAAACCGGGGCAGAGGCAGGTCCACGGGAGAAGTGAGGCCAGGCTCTGCGGTGGATCTACAGAGGTCCCAGCACTCAGCCAGCAGAATCCTCATCCCAATGCCAGCCACAGCCCAGCCGCCCTGCCCTCCCTCCCAGCAACCCATGGGGCCCACATGGCTCCAGGCAGCCCCCGAGTCCCTCCCTGCTACCTCCAGCCCTCACTGCCTGGGGCCCCAGGACCCTCCCATCACCAAAACACTGACCTCACGTGGGAGAAAGCCTCCGGAAGCTGCCTGTGCTCCCAGCCTGGTGCTGATGATCTTCCAGTCGGCTGCGCGGTCCTTTGGACTCAAAGCCACCAGGGACAGTGTCCACTCTGTGAGCTCCCCTAGGCCCTGTTGCCTGACCTACACACTCCCGGTCCTCCACCACCTGTACCCCCATCCTGTCCCATCCCTGCCCCTCCTTCCTCCCTGTAGCCTCGTGTCATGTAGCTCACGTCAGCTCAGCACTGCTGGCTCCTGAGCACCTTCCCACTGCGTAGGGCAGCTTCCTGGGGGGCGGACACAGTACCCTCCTCAGAGAGCCAGGTGGGTTAGAGAAAGGCGGGGTGACGGCTCCACGGTGCGTGCTGACCACAGGGCCCAGCACCATCGCGTCCACTCCCAGCAGAGTGCCATAGGAGTGCGGCCACACGCGTGCCTGGTGCTTCCTTGGCCAGGCTGTCTGTGAGTTCTGAGCTGACCGTGGATTCGATGTCAGCCTTCAACTTCCCGCCCCTCAGCTCAACTTCTGTGGTTTCATCTTCTCTCCTTCTCTCTGAGGGAACCGGGGAAGCAGAAGACATAACGAGTCCTGAGCACCTGTATACCCTGTGCCAGAAGCAGAGACGGCTCTCTGGGGTCCCTGGCCTCCCTCTGGGGCCTCCCTGGCCTCTCTCTGCGGCCTCCCCAGCCTCTCTCTGGGATCTCCCCGGCCTCTCTCTGGGGCTTCCCTGGCCTCTCTCTGGGGTCTCCCCGGCCTCTCTCTGGGGTCTCCCCGGCCTCTCTCTGGGGCTTCCCTGGCCTCTCTCTGGGGCTTCTCTTCCCACCCTCTGGCACAGTCCTTCTTTGGGCCACTGCAGCGGCCTCCACTGGCCTCTGTCTCCTGCTCAACTCAGCCTGCTCAGAAGTCACGGGTGCCCTTAGGCACACAGGGAGAAGGCATGATGTGCTAGCAGGTGCTTAGAACCTGCAACAGGCCCCACTGCAGCCTGGAGCATCACAGAGGCCTGGGCTGGGGGTCCAGCTCCCCTCTGCCCTGCCACTGCCTCCCTGCATCCTGACCCTGGTGCGGCCATGCAGGTTGCACTGACAGGAGGATGAAGAGCTCTGGCTCCTGGGTGTGGGGCGATGGTGAGGCTTTTTCAGTTCCACGGGAAGTTCCCAATCGTCTGTGAAATTGAGGATCTATTTTCAGATAAGACTCCCAGACTGATTCCATCAAAGGGGCTGAAAACACCACACTGTGCAGGTGAGGAGGTGGAGGCCCTTTTGCTATGACACAGACAGTGGTCAGCCGAGCCTGGGAGCCCCAGCTGCCTGGCCGACTCAGCTTGCTCTCCCCTGGAGGGGGGCTTTTAAGACCATGGTGTGGGGAGGTTGGGCACAGACACCCCCCTCCCAGAGCCTCATACACCACAGTGCACACAGAACTGGTTGCCACGATGCACCGGGAAGTCGTGGGGGTGAGGCTGCGGTGCTTTGCGGGGCAGGCAGCACCAGCTGGCACCAGCCCCAGTCCAGAGACTGAGAGGTGGAGGCCCAGAACGTCACATGGGGAGCCAAGAACCCTGCAGCCCTGTCCTCACAAACTGCAGGCAAAGGACAGGTGGCCACCGTGTCTACACCCGAGGCATGGAGGCAGTTTTGTTTGGGGAGAGAGATGTGAGTCCTTTATAATTTAGAGTCCACGGAGGCCAACACTCCTGAGATAGTGCAGAACTCTGGAGCCGGCTCCTCCTGGAGAGCAGTGTTCCCCAGCCTGTCCAGGCTCTTGAGAGCAGGCCCGGCAGGCCATGCTACCCCCAAATCAGCAGGATATATCCGGAAACGTGGGTGAAGAGGAAAGGACGGCTCTCCTGCCTCACAACACACAGCCGCCACCCTGCCACCAGTCCCTCCAGGGCCGACGCTGAGCCACTCGGGAGGCGTTTTCCCGTGGCCTGTGAGTGCTTCCTTCTTGTCCTTGGGTCCTCATTAAAGGCTGTTTGGGGCTCTCTCTAAGAGTGACTTCTGGGAAGCGTGCGGCAGCTTGTACCCTGCACCGTGATGGGTGGGGCTGCCGCTGCAGTTCCTGGAGGACCTGGGGTCCAGGGGAGGGCATGTCAAGGAGCTAAGGAGGGACAGCAGAGAGGACAAGATGCCGTTCAGCATCCTCTCCTCAGTGTTGAAATGCCATTGCCCTCCAAAGTGCCACAGGCCAGCCCACCCGTGGCTTGCCCAGCCTCCTCGCCCACTGCCCAGTGTCCCCTGCCCTCCTTCTCCTCTAAGAAAGCCACAGGTGCAGCCTCTGCCCCTTCTTCCTCTGAGCTGTGGCTTTCCAACTTTCCTCACCAAGTCTGGCTATGAGAAGCACGTTTGCAGCCCGACCAGCAGGCACACGCAGAAGTGGGGTAAGAGTTCGTCAACAACGGCTCCGATGAGCGATGGCCTGATGGAAATCATAAGTTCTGCTCTGATCATAGAACAGATGGCTCTGCTCCGTGCCACTCCAGTTTTCTAAATGCTGGTTAGGGCTCATTAAGTGGATTTCACAACCAGCAATGGGTTGCAACCTGCAGCTTGCAGGTTGCTGGGTCGCCCGCGTCTTGGAAATGCATCTCGGCAAGGTGGGCAGAGCTGGCCCCAGCTACCCTTGCTTCTGCCTCCTCCAGCCCTCTCTCACAGGGCCTGACATCAACTGTGCCCTCTTATCCCCTCCAGGAGGGCCCCTCTGACATCTCCCACCCCACAGATCCTCCACCCTCTCAACCAGGGCTCGCCTCGTGCTTCACGGCTCAGCAGGCCTGAGCTGGGGTCCTGCTGGCCTTTTGCAGAGGCATCGAGGTTCCTGAAACTCACCCTTTGCTGTGGCCAGAGACCAGGGGCTGAGATGAGGCTAAACAGAGGGCATTCGCAGGTGGATCCCAGGACTAGAACCGTGGGCAGTATCAAGAATTTTCTAGTTTTTATCACATTTTCCAAGCCGCCTTCAGTGGATCACATTACTTTTAGAAACAGAAAGACAATCAACATTAGGATGAACGTAAAATAAAATGCTCCTGCTGCAGCCTGCCTTGCCTGCTGTCCTCAGGGAATGGCCTCCAGTCAGGAGTAGGAAGAGTGTGAGACTGATGTCTACACCCACTGCTCACAGTACTGGGCACCGGCAGAGCCTCGAGGTGTGCTTGGCGCAGTGCAGCTGGGCCGGCCTGCAGCTCACTATGGCCCCTGGGAACCCCAGCCTGCCTTCCTAGACAGACAGCTGTGCATTTTTGGTCCAGCTGATGATTGACCCCACATGCCTAAGCACAGGACCCTCACACACACTCCTCTGGGGACTCTCCTCGCCCTGGAGATGTCAGCGGATGGCTTTGTTTCCTTGGAGATGGGAGCTGAAGAGATCAGATACCATGGAATCAGGGTCCCTGGGACAGCAGGCAGGGACAGCCCCCTCAGCCACATGACAAAGAGGACGGGCAGGGACAAGTCTCCACACAGGATTGCGTCCTGCTCCAGAGCTGTGGCGGCAGAGCCCACGGCCACAGATCATCAGGAGCAGCCGATTTCCCTGAACACGGGTCTCCAGTTCCTGGGCAAGGGGCAGAGGGGGGCAGAGAGCAGCTGGGGAAGGGGGAGGTTTCTTCCCTGGTCTGGCTTTCGTCTGTCTCAGTTTTGATCTCCTCCTTTGTCTGAGGAGGACTCACTGAGGGAAGAGAGCGGCCTTGGGTGGATTCAGTGTGAGACCAAGAAGACTTCGTGACCTTGGGGTAGGTAAGGGTTTCTTAAATAGGACACAGAAAACTTAAGCCACAAGAGAACAGATTGATTCGACTTCATTAAAATTGTGAATATTTGTTTATCCAAAGATACCATTCAAAGGTGAAGACGTAAGCCACAGACTCAGAGAAGAGATTTATGGTCCATGTCACAATAAATATCCAGAATATATGAAGAACACTTGCAACTCAATAAGAAAAATACTAACAACTCAATATTTCAGATGGGTAGACTCGAATAGGCATTTCCCAAAGGAGGATGACCAACCAGTATCTGAAAAGGGCTCACTGTCATTATTTATTGGAAAATACCCACAGTGAGAGATCATTATCCCCCACCCCAGAATGCCAATCGTGAAAGGGACTGACGACACCAGGTATGGAGAGGACATCTAGCGGAACAGACAGACACCCTGCGGTCCTTCGATTCCACTCCTGGGCTTATACCCAGGGGACGTGAGTGCTTAGGTTCATGAAAGATGCGAGTTCTGTAAAAGCCTTCTTGATGAGATATGAAAGCTAGGAACAAGCCGATGTCAATCAGCAGCAGAACAGATACATAGATTGTGGTATATCCATACATGAGAATACTTACTACACAGCACTGAACAAAACCCATCAACATGCACCAGGACAGGGGCGAACCTCAGAAGTTATGTTGGGTGAAAAGGAGGAACAACAACACGTGATTCCAACTCCAGGAGTGGTGACGGCCCATGGGAGAGCCTGGCGGGGCAGAAGTGCTCCTGGGTGCTGAGGTTTTGCACACCTCACTCTTGAGAGGCTTCAAAGTATGTGTGTAGGTGAAAGTTCACTTCATGCCTGTGTACCGATGGCATGGGGACTCAGTCTACCTTGGATGCGAATCTGAGGTTGCCATTTGCTATGTTCCTGCGTGGCCTTTATAAGCCACTTAACCACTCTGTACCTCAGTTTCCTTATCTGTGAGAGTGGGTGGCGGTCACGTCTGTCTTAGGGGGTCGTCATGAAGTTAAGCCAGTGCGCACTGACATGGGCTTGAAGGCCCAGCAGCACCCGTGTGTCCCGGGAAGGCTGGTTATTCATGCTCTCACGTGGTCAGACGTGTTTGCCGGGGCTGGCACGATCCTGCCCTGTTGCACCACATGGCCGGTCCCGCGGCCTCATGCCTCATTCAGAGGTGCAAGCCAAGGAGTCCCTGAGAGCTTTGTTTGCTGCCCTGGATTGTACACCACAGGCTGTTACCTGTGGTGTATAAACATTGCTCAAACACTTGGCACTAGGCGCACCTGAGCTTCCACCAAAGGGTTCCTGGTAAACATCAGAATTGTACACAAAGCTGAAAGTGATCGGATGAGATTTGAAATGAAGAGCTGCTCATTATGCTAATAATTTCCCCTGGGGAGGGAATGGAGACGTTCCCTAAATCTGAAAAATAAAAGTGTACACATCTCAGAAAAAATGGAGGGCTTCTTCAAACCCAGCCCACTCCATCTCCAAATCCAAACCGACACCAGCGCTAACCAGTCTGAGCAGAACACCAAGGACCCGAGGACAGAGGCTGGTGGCACCATGGCAGCCACCAGCTCCAACCAGCCCGCTGCCCTGACCCTGCCCACGTGCCGCAGCCATGCGTGCTGCACCCTGGCATTTCGTGAGGTTTGCTGGAGGTCTCAAGTGGGGTCTCTGGATGTGTTTTGACCAAACAGGCGTCAGGAAGTTGAGTGGGAAATGGTCGTGTGTTTTCCACTCTAGGAGTCTAGAGAGAGAATCACTTCTTCCCAAGGATTGGAAACTAGATAATTTCTCAATCCTGTGGAGAGTGAATAAAGTCAACTTGTTTCATGTTGAAATGCAAACACTTTTGAGGCAGACCATCCACCCTGGCCTGCATTTGAGGCCACGGCAGGGCTGGTGTGGGGCCCTGCCAGCGACCAGGTGCCCAAGACCAGCAGGGCGCTCTCAGTCTTTGGTGCTTCAGGGCCTGGCTGCCTTCTCTCCGCAGAATGCCTGAAGACACTCTGGGGCAGGTGGCTGGACAAACTATCAAGGCGAGGAGGCTGGACTCAATGTGCCAGCAAGCCAGGTGCTCAGAAGATGGCCATAGCAGCAACAGAGAAGGGCTGCCAGACGCCTGACCAGCACACGCCCAGAGGCTCTGTCCAACTCCTCCCTCTGGTAACGGCTTTCCAGCCATAGTTCACGGAAACGTCTGCACTTTTTTGCTTGTGGCACACGGGTTGCAGCCGAGGTCCAGCAAGGATGACAGCAGAAGCAGGCACGGGCAGGGTCTATGTCCTGGGAACCTGGGCGTCCCACTCCTCCTGCACCCAGGGGCTGAGGATGGGGGCACCTCCCTGCCAGAGTCGGCCTCCCAGAGGCATCACAGGCACCCAGCTGTAGGGGCAGCTCCTGAAGCCCCTCATGGAGGGCCAAGTGGGATCCACAGCCCCCTCTGTCTTCCTGAGCAGTGGAGCTGCAGCAGCAGGATGCCACGCCCAGTGGGCATGCACGTTGATCACTGGGAAGGAGCCTGGGAGGGATGAGATCAGGTATCCCCCAGGGAGCCAACTGGCAGTGCAGTTGACGCTGGACAGATGCGACCTTCACTCAGAAACGCCACCCCGATCGACCCAAGTCTTGACCGTACGATTCCTCCCCATGATGTAATTAGGCATGATCTGAACAGGCGAGAACGTGCCCTGTGCGGGTCTCACCATGGCCCAGCCGGAGCACCACGCTCACTCCTTCCTGAGCCGGCCCGCACCTGGAGGTCCCTCCATAGTGCGTCTCATTGGCTCTCACCACCTGAACCCAAGCCTTCACTCGGCCTTCCCTTCCCAGCTGCCTTGGAGAAACCTACACGTGGAGTTGAGGATGTAGAGCTGCTGCTGGCGCTGACCCCAATAGGACGGGCTCAAAGCAGGTGTCAGGATGCAGAGAAGGGCCTGTGTCCTCATGGCCAGAACAGCAAGTGACCTCTGTCTGCTTCAGCTTTTAGTCCTCCTAATGCCGAGTGAAAGAAGCACACTTTCTGCATCCCCAACTTGACAGGGACATTGGGACTCCAGAGCCTGGGTCACACCAGAGCTGTCGCCACTGCCGGAGAGTCATCTCGGGGAGGAGGGAAGCAGCTGTAGAGGTGAGGTCGCTGCCCGCTCCAGGCAGCAGTGCAGACTTGGAACTGTGAGATTTCAACCGGAGAGGCCAGCGGAGTGGGCGCACCTGCAGACGTCACACGCAGGGCCCTTCTGTCTGCTGGTCTCTGCCCCAGACCTGACCTGAATGACTCCAGGGCCACCTCCTTTAAGGGACTATGGTGGAGTTATACATCTTCTTTTCTTTCTCCTGAAGCCCCCCTAAAATGATATCTGGGTGTAGGGAGAGGGAGGTGAAACCCCAAAGGACCAAGAAGACAGAGGGAGCCGCAGTGAGTGAGGAGGACCAGCAAGAGGCCAGGAGAGGAAGGCAGAGGCACTGACCACCTGTGAAGGCTGAGCACGGGGCAGGGGAGGAGCGGAGAGCCCTGGAGGGCATCCCCGTCCCAAGACCAGGAAAGGGGTCACTCTCTGTCCCGGCCAAGGCCAGGCACACAGGCCTTGCTTCTGGGCTGAGCATGGCTGAGAGAAGCCATGAAACAAGAGGTGACAGGTGACTAGAGGCCACCCAGCCCTCCTCCCTGCCTCCCTCAGTGCAGCCAGCATGAAGACAGACAGGTCCTCTGTGGGTGGGGAAAATGCCTGATCAATGGCAGAGATGCCATCTGCAAGGGCAAACGGTGGGCCTTAGGCATGGGTGGGTGGTGGCCTGCAGGCCCCTGGCTCTCCAATATGAAAGGACAATTGAGGCTCTTCAGGGAGGCTGAGGAGGCTGGGGAGGGAGGTCAAGGAGGCAGAGAAGGTGAGGAAGGGAGGCAGAGGAGGCCAGGGAGATGAAGGAGGGAGGCAAGGATGCTGGGGAGGTGAAGGAGGCAGAGGAGGCTAGGGAGGTGAGGGAGGCAGGCAGAGGAGGCCAGGGAGGTAAGGGGAGGAGGCCAGGGAAGTAAGGAGAGGAGGCAGAGGAGGCCAGGGAGGGAGGTTGAGGAGGCACAGAAGGTGAGGGAGGAAGAGGAGGCTGGAGAGGTGAGGGAGGGAGAGGAGGCCAGGGAGGTAAAGGGAGGAGGCAGAGAAGGTTAGGGAGATGAAGGAGGGAGGCAAGGATGCTGGTGAGGTGAGGGAGGAAGAGGATGCTGGTGAGGTGAGGGAGGAAGAGGAGGCCAGGGAGGTAAAGGGAGGAGGCAGAGGAGGCTGGGGAGGGAGGCAGAGGAAGCTGGGGAGGAGGGGAGGGAGGCCAAGAGTCTATGGAGGCCTGTTCCAGCCTGAACTGTCCGTCACCCTCCCAGAGGAAGCCAGAAGCTCATGCCTCAAGCCCAGAAATTGTTGAACAGCAGCGAAACACGTTTTTTTAAATTGGAGCTGAAAAACGAAAGTCGGAAGAATTGCAAACAAGCCATGGGTGTGGAGGTGGCGACCAAGGGCGTTATTTTGTGGTTGTGGTTGTTATAAGTATAAAAACATGTCAGATGTTTAAAAACTATTACTTTAATGAAAATTAAATTTTTCATTAAACTTTAAAACAATAAAAGAAAAAGAAAAGTCTTGCTGAAGCAAGAGAGACTTTAATGTGCTCATGAAGAAAGAAAGAGATAAAAACCGGGGCCAAGCAGGGCCTGGCGTGACCGCTGTAGCCTGGCCAGGCCTCTGCCACCAGGTCACCTGCAAGAGGCTCCGTGGTCAGACCCCAGACCTCGGAGCTGACCAAACCCGGCTGCGATTGGGATCCAGAGCTCCTGCAGCTGGACGCCGGTGCTGGAGACGGGTGTGCCCTCGTGCCTCCCTGGGGATTAAGCTGCCCACAGCATCCACGGCCAGCTCACCCAGCCTGTCTTCTAGAAGGCCCGGCGTGGTGACGCTTATGTTTTTCCCAGCTTTGCTTTGCTGGCAGCAGATGAATTCCGGGATCCCGTCAGTGCCGCCCCTTCTGGCTCCCCCGCATTCAGAGTGGAAACACAGGTTAAAAGTTTTAACCCCTAAATGGTTGGGGTTTTAAAAGTGAAATCTGGCAAATGTTTAAGCTAAATTGCAGGCCTAATTGCTTTCACTTAAAACAATATTAAGGCAAATGTGATATCGTGTTGAAGTTGGAGGAACAGCACCTTTGGCAACTCAGCTCTGTTCTGATTTTTCACAAGGGAGACTGTGCCCTGCAGAGCGCTCACGCAAAAACATTGTAAAACCAGGTCCTCTGCGCCTGTGAACTAGGAGTACTTAAAACAGAGCACACGCCGCTGAGGGGACGTGGTTGCCACGTGTACGCAGTGGGCTCAGTGCCGTGCTGAAGGCAGGGCCTCCAGTCCAAGGACGTCCCTGGAAATGGCAGCTGTGTGGGCCCAAAGGCCGAGAGGAAACCTCTGGAAGAACCCAGAGGCACAAAGAAGACCAGTGGAACTCTGGAAGGAGCGGGGAGCACACGGCACTGCAGAAACGGATCGAGGATGGGATTCGCACCATCTTCCGCCACGTTCTTCAATTCTTGTGTTCACTCTCAAGTTGATCTTCACTAATGGTTGCCAAAACAGCTGTTCACACGGTGGAGATGGGGCCCTGGGGCCTGGGCCCCTCCCAGCCCGCCCACGGAGAGGCACTGGGCCTTGACTGGGGCTGGGCGCAGCGGGAGGGGTGGAGAGGTGGGGTGGGCAGGAGGGGCCGCTCTGGGAGACCCTCTCACAGCCCAGGGCGCCCCCACCAGGCGGCCAGGTCCTCTCTCCATGGTTCCCGGGCTGACTGGAAGAAAGAAAAATATGAGACAGAGAAAGAGAGAAGTGAAAACGTAGGACCATAAATCTGGAGCCTGTTTTTACTGCTTCTATTTCAGACTTCCAGTTTGGAAAAGTACTTTTATATTCATTTCAGGCACCTCTGCGATGGCCGAGATGATGATAAATGCAACAAGCTAAAAGGAAAAAACAGTCCTCTCTGCCCAGGAAAGCACATCCTGCTGACCCCCAGCTCGCCGAGCCCTGCACCGCTTCCACGCCAAGTGGCTCGCTTCCAGTCTTCCACTGAAGTCATTGCACTTCTGAGCCTCTTTCCTGGCGAAAAGTGCCGAGCGCTAGGTGCCCAGGCGCAGCCCGGGCCTGTGGCCACGTTCCCAAGAGCAGGGTTCTTCCCTAATGCATCTGAGGAGGCTGGTGTGCAGGACCCTTCCCTTGCAAGGGAACAGTCTGGGCAGAAGGTTTCAAATGAACTGCAGCAAAAAGGCCTGAGACGGAAAACCTGGAGCTTGCTCTTCAGCAGGCAGGACAGAGGTGGATATCTGCTCTCAGAGCCTGGGCCCTGGGGTCCTCTGGGCAAGAGACAACAAACAGCCCAGGCTCAGCTCAGATGTGTGCCAGGTGACGGCTGAGCCAGGCTTTGCATTGAGCCATGGTTTCCTGCCCTGCCCAGGAGTGACCATTTGTGTGAGTGTTGCTAGTCTGGCTTACGTAGGCAGGTATGCGGTGTGCTCCATGCCAAGCTTGGGGGCAGGGGTAATTTTCCCCAGCTGTGCTGGCTCTCCCCCATCCCCACCCCAGGATACAGTGAATAAAGTAACAGGCGCATCCCTTTGAAGCAGCTGCAAGCCATTCAGCCATATAAAGCGAAATGAGAAGACGGTAAAAACCCAAGCCTGCAATTCTGCCGGGCTCCACAGCTGTACTCACAGCTCAGCGAGACGGCCGCCCAAACAAAGCCACCTCCCTGGGCCTTGGCTGGCTGACAAGAGGAAAGAAAGGAGATTACTATAAGCCCCAGGTATTTTGGTGAGCTGGAAACTGGCTGCGGAGGACTCGGGCGCCAGCGACACCTCGAGCTGGCGGGCGCACTTGGCAGCCACATCTGCAGAAGGGAGCCCCAGAGGGTGAGGTGCACCCCCGGGCCCACAGCTCTTCAGCTTCCCAGGAGGCAAGAGCGGGCGGCAGAGGCTGCTCTGTCAACAGAGCCCAGCCTCATGCAGGCCAAGGAAAGAACACCGCAGTGGGTCCTCTGGGGATTCTCCTGCCCACCCAAATGACCACTAAGGACACCCAAACAGGAACAGTGGAGAGCGTGGATGGGAGCCGGGGCCTGGAAGTGTAGGTCAAGTGACACTCTGAGCCACTGAGAGGCCAAGGACGTGAAGGGGATCCCGTGAGTAGCAGGATCCTCTATCTGTCCCCCAGCTTCTCCTCTCCCTTCCAGTCCTCATTTCCAAGTGTAGAAAATGTCCAAATTCCCAGAAAGACCACTGGGGAGGCCAGGGTGCAGAGATGGACTACCTTGGGAAGGCACATGAGGATGGTGCGCCTGGGTGAGCCCTGGTGATGGTGGAAATTGTGGTGATGGTAATGATGGTGATAGTGATGGTGGTGATGGTGGTGGTGATGATAGTGATAGTGGTGATGTGGTGGTGGTGATGATAGTAATGGTGGTGGTGGTGATGATAGTGATGGTGGCGATGATGGTGATAGTGATGGTGGTGGTGGTGATGATAGTGGTGGTGGTGATAATGAGGGTGGTGATGATTGTGATGGTGGTGATAGTGATGGTGGTGGTGATAATGATGGTAATGATGATAGTGATGGTGGTGATGATGATAGTGATAGTGATGGTGGTGGTGATGATGATGGTGGTGATGATTGTGATGGTGGTGGTGGTGATGATAGTGATAGTGGTGATGGTGATGGTGGTGGTGATATTGATGGTGGTGGTGGTGATGATGATGGTGGTGATGATTGTGATGATGGTGATGGTGATAGTGATAGTGGTGGTGATAGTTGCAGTGATGATACTGATGGTGATGATAGTGGTGGTAATGGTGGTGGTTGCAATAGTGATGATGGTGGTAGTATGATAGTGATGAAAGTGGTAGTGATAATGGTGGTGGTTGTGGTGATAATAATGGTCATGGTGATCATGGTGTTGATGATGGTGGTAGTGAGAGTGGTGATGATGGTGGTGATGATAGTGATGGTGATGATGGTGGTGGTGATAATGGTAATGGTAATGACGGTTGTGGTGGTGAGGATAGTGATGGTGATGATGGTAGTGGTGGTGGTGATGGTGATGATGGTGGTAGTGATGGTGATGATGGTGGTGGTTGTGGTGGCAGTAATGGTTATGGTGATGATGGTGAGATGGTGTGGTGATCATGATGATGATGGTAGTGATGCTAGCGATGATGGTGGTGGTGGTGGTGATGGTGATGATGGTGTTAGTGATGATAGTGATGGTGATAATGGTGGTGGTGATGGTGATGGTGATAATAGTGATGATGATAATGGTAGTGGTTATGGTGGTAACAATGGTCATGGTGATGATGGTGATGATGATGATAGTGGTATTGGGATGGTGATGGTGTGACGATGATAATGGTGTTGGTGATGTCAGCGGCGATGATGGCACTGGTGATTGTAGTGATGGTGATGGTGATGGTGGTAGTAGTGATGACAGTGGTGGTGGTAATGGTTGTGGTGGTAGTAATGGTCATGGTGATGATGGTGGGATGGTGTGGTAATGATAATGACGATGGTAGTGATGCTAGTGATGATGGTGGTGGTAGTGTTGTTGGTGGTGATAGTGGTAATGTTGATGATGATGATGGTTGTGGTGGTGATAGTGGTAATGGGGGTGATGGTTGTGGTGGTTGGTTTCTGTTGGCTAGAGGTGGAGAAAGACAAGACCTTCCTGTCCTCACCATGACCTCCCACATTTACGGATTTCCCATATGCACCAGTGCCCAGTGGTAAGTGTATAGAACAGGCATCCCATCCACCTTGCATTTCAGGAGAGAGCAACATTGTCCAACACATGGCCAGCCACTGGCCACACATGAGCATCGGAAATGTGTACACCTGCCAGAGATAGTCTGTAAGTATAAAGTGCATGTTGGATTTAGAGTCCCTATGAAGAAATGTAGAACATCTACTAATTTTTGCATTGATTACAGATAGAAATGGTATTATTTTGAGAGGTTGGATTAAATCATATAAAATATTAAAACCATATCTATTTCTACCTTTTAATGTGACAACTAGAAGACTTAAAATTACAGGTGTGGAGCCGGGCATGGTGGCACATGTTTGTATTCCCAGTACTTTGGAGACTGAGACAGAAGGCCAACCTCTGTCTCATGGCCAGCCTCAGCACTTAGTGAGATCCTGCTTCAAAAAAAAATTTAAAATAAGGGTGGGAGTTTAGCTCAGAGGTAGAATGCCCCTGGGTTCAATCCCCAGTACCACCCACACAAAAAAAATTACACATGTGGTTCCCACTAGATTTCTATCAGACAGTGTCTGTCTAGAAAACTGTAAAATGTCCCTCTTCTGGCTGGTCTTATTACAGTCATGTCTAATCCCCATGAATGTGAACTTGGTCAGAAGGAGCTGTCTCCTCATTGTGCACATACGATTATTGGGTAGCAGGTTTGATTGATATTTTGTTTTGTTTTCCTATTTAAATAAAAACTTAGTAGCAAGAATTTGGGGTGGCACATGATCTAGAAATGATTTTTCCACCCAGTCAGGACTGGGTGCCCACACCTCTCTGAGCTGGCCAATGCAGGCATACACATGCACACGCATTGCACATGTGTGCATGTGCAGGGTGCACAGGCGAGCTGCCACTCTCACGAGTCACACAGCTGCAGATGGCACTGGAGGTGGCACCGAGGGTGACTCGTCCCAGGTCACCTGGAGCAGGAGTCTGTGAGGTAGTCATCTTCAGTTCCCTGCACTTTCAAAGCCTGGATTTGGGACATTTGAAGTCTCAGCGTGAAGATTCTTTGCATTGAGCACATGAGCTGTGATAGAGGAAATGATAAAAATCATCGAGGAGTGAAGGGGTCAGGGCATGGAAAGGTGGCACTCACCGAGGACACAGTGGCAATCGAGATGAGGGGGCCCAGTCCCAGGGGCCCCTGCTTCCGGCCAAACGCAGTCAGAGCTGGTCTGCTGGTATGCTGTGAGGCCAGGCGGTTGTTGCTGGGCAAGGCTGTGTGACAAGGAGCATCACTTCTGCCACTGGGCTTCACCAGCTCCCTTGTTGGAGACAAACATCCTCCTGAGGGCCGGGGATGGCCGGAGGCATCATGTGCAGTATGGCCCTCATAGCACATGGAAAGCCACGTCACCCTTTGTCCCCCATCCTACTGCCAAGGTCTCCTGTGGAAGCCACCACACCCACCTCGTGCTGTGACGGGGAGGAAGCCTGTGAGCGCAATGCTGCCTTCCTCGTCTCTTCCCTCCTGCAGGCAGAGCAGCCCCTGCCATGAGGCCGCACGTCCTTCACTCTGCAGCAGCAGAGCAGTAGATCCATGCACTGGTCTAGCAGACCCAGAATGCAAAGGGGTCCCTCAGATGACATTGACATGGGGCCTCCTGGACAGGACCAGCTCCCGCCCACACACAGTGCTCTTGACCCAGGCCTTGGGCCATGAGCTGGGTGCTGATAACCCTCATCCCTCAGGGTCCCCTTGAGGACAGGTCAGCCCATCTCAGACAGAAAACCTAATACCTGGGGACAGACGCCCAGGTCTGCTGACTGAGTCACCTTGGCAACTGGGCAGTGGCTAACTCTCAACAAGGAAGGGCCTGGCCTGCACCGGGGGCTGTGCCCATCCCGCTCCTGTGTGGCCTCCCAGAGAGGACGAGCCACATACCGGCCCTCCCTCAGCCTCAGACAGAACCAGCCCTACCTGCACGCAGGTTCAGACTTCTGTGTCCAGAGCCGTGAGGCTAAGCCCCCCGTTATGCGGGACCCCGGCTGAAGCAGTGTTTTGAAGCAGCCCCAGGGCCCACACAGCAACCAACTCCTGCTCATTTCTCCAGCTGACAGGACCGTGTCTCCCCAGTGAAGCGAGGCCACAGCACCCACCCTGCAGCCCCGGTTCCCTCCGAAGTCAAGAGCTCAGCCCCCAGAAGCGCCATCTTCATGTTCTTTGGGAAAACTGATGGCTGGAAAAAACGTGAGCTGTTCAGCTGCAGAGGACAGGGTCACCTCCGGGCTGCTGAGGGCTGAATGTCGGGCCCCAGATTTGCGTGTTGAAATCCTAACCCCAGGATGATGTATGAGAAGGTGGAACTTTGGAAAGTCAGCAGGTGGGGACCTTCATGGAAGGGGCTAGTGCTTTTTTTTTTTTTTTTGTACTGGGGATTGAACCCAGTGGTGCTCTACCTCTGAGCTACCCCACGCACACACCCTTTTAAATATTTTTAAATAGGTTCTCACTAAGTTGCTGAGGGCCTCACTAAGTTAGCACACACTGTCCCCAAACCTGAGATCCTCCTGACTCAGCCTCCCAACTACTGGGATTGCGGGTGTGCACCACCATGCCTGGCTGAGTTAGTGCCCTTTTAAGAGCAGGCCTGCAATGCTGCCTGCCCCTCCACCACGTGAGGACACAGCGAGAAGGCGCCACTGTCTGTGACCGGGAGGAGACTCTCGCTGGACACTAGAGCTGCCCTGCGGACCTTGGACAGGGCCTTCAGAACTCTGAGAACCACACTGCACAAATCGCCAGGTCCAGGGTGCATTGTTACAGCAGCATGAGGGGTGAGGACACAGGTCAAGCCAAGGTCGTGCCCTGGATTCTGGCAGGGCTGGGTGGGGATGTTCCCAAGCTCTCAGCCTCCTCAGGGGTCTCTAGGACCAGACTGCTGATGGGTGACTTTCAGGCAGGAGGGGCCAGAGGGGCCCACAACACTGAGCAGAAGACACCTTGTGGGCAGGCATTGCGTGGGGAGAGGGTGAACAGAATCCTAAGCCCTCTCCACTCCTTCTGGAACTGTGTCCTCAGGCGACCCTTCCCCTGCACCAGGGGAGGCCCTTGCCACGGGCACCTGGCATGTAGCAATGCCTGGGCAGAGCAGCCACAGCAGGGGGAGGATGGAGAAGCAGCTCCCAGCTCTGAGGGGGAATTCTGGAAAATAATTAAATGAACTTTAAGGAGCATTAAGCTCAGCACGACCCTCTTGGCTCCCCCCACCCTTGGCCTGCTCTTTCGGCATTTAATGTTTTTTCCAGGGAGTCTGAATTTGTCAGGAGGGTCCAGGTGCTTCTGGGGAGCAGCTACTTTCCCGAGATGGGCTTGAAGCTAGCAGGCCCCACAGGATGGCACCACAAAGACCCTCTGCCCCCAATCCCTGCTCTCTGTGGCCGAGCCACGGCCCGTGGGGACTTTGGGCCCTGAGAGCAGGTGCTACAGCATTCATGGGTATCGCTTTATCTGGGTGGATTAGGAGGGAAGAGAGGAAGAGGGAAACATCAACAGGGTCCTTCTGAGCAGCTGCTCCTATGAGACAAAGCTGTGACCCCCACTTAGACAGGCTGGAATACCCTGAGGCCTCAGGGCTGTGGGGAGCATCGTGTGCATGACGGCCTTGTATGAGACCCAGCCTCAGACACCACATGGTCCCCTGGGATGAAGGGCACCGTCCATGGAGCCTTGGCTGACCTCCACAGCGACCCACAACAGCTCACGGAATCCACAGGAAGAATGGGGTTGGGACAACCCCTGGGGAAGCCCAAATAATGAACTGGCCTGACAAGCCCCACACAGAGAGAGCAGGCACCTGGAGGCTCTGGAAGGTTCCAGAAGGACTGGCCCAAGGACACAGGTCAGCAGTGTCAGCAGTGGCCAGGGAGTCTCAGTTTGTCTCGAGGGCACAGGGCAGACCTGGTGGAAGGGTGGGGGAGGGAAGAGAGAGAAAGTACTCTATGGCTGAACATGTTTATTGAGATAAAACTTGCAGAGGGGTTCTCCAGTAGAGGATGGAGCCAGTGTCTGCTTACAGGCTGATGGCTTAAATAGGTTATCTGGAGGGAAGTTCAAATTCTGGCGGATAGTTCTTAAGGCAGGAAAGGGGTTATCTAAAGATCCCTTGCGGTTTGTGCCAAGCAAGCTATGGGGACTTTTCCAGTCAGTGGAAAACCTTCACAAAATGGAGTTGCTCTTGCTCTGGCCAGCCATCTAACACCTGGGAGACTTACAGGAGGACCATCCGGGCTTGTCCTTCTGGAAGGTCCTGGTGGTCTGGAGTCATACCAACTGCACGGCCGGTCAGTAGAGCTGGCCCGGTGGGACGGGCGCCACACAGGGGCTTCAGAGCCCAGCCACGAGCAATCGGTGAGCAAGTCAGGGGAGTGTCTTGGCTTTTCTATCAGCTGGTGGTCCAGTGGTTTCTAGGAAACTCCCAACGTTGGCCTGAATGCTCATCTCAGGTTGGAAGACTACAAACTTTCTTTTCTGATGTTAATAAAAAAACCATACACTGGCACTTCCAGACACACGCTGGCCATGAAACTCCGGTACAGATCCCTTCCGAGGCTGCTAAACGTGGGACCACGGATGATCGTAAACAGGGCTTCTGCCCAGCTCTGAGGTCCAAGAGTTGCCCTGTCTGGCAACTCCTTTCTGGAAAGACGACTTACAGGCTCAGCCCCCTGGCCCAGGAGGAAGGCATGATGTCCCGCACACCTTTCCCCAAGGCTGGCTCTTTCTGGTGGAGCAAGTCTTACCTTGACCTGGCTTCTGTATTAAAGCAGAGGACTGTCCACTGGGACAGCCGGCCACCTGTGAGGCTCGCACACCTGTGGGATGCAACCCACTAGCCACTGTGTCTCTGGAATCCCAGACCCCCCAGAGTGACCCCAGCCCCCATGGAAAGGCTGCCTGCACCCACTCTTCAGGGTGCTCAGCCCTTCTGCCCCACCCTGCTACTCTCAGCCCCCATCCCACGAGAAGCAGGCCAGAAGTTCCCAAAACTCAATGCATTGGCTCAGGACAAAGGAAATCAGTCCCCAGTTCCATGAAGCCAGGTGTGTGCGCACTGAGCAGTTTGAAACTGGCCTGCCTCCTTCATCCTGGCTGCTGTTGAAAAGCTCAGACGGAGCTCAGAGGAGGGAAGCAAGAGGAGAAGGAATGCAGGGAGGCCAGCGGCCCACGTCTCCACCACACGGCCACACGGGATCTGTGGAGCCAGACCGACAAGCAGCGCCCCTCCCGGCCCCGCGGAGGCAGAGCTGGCCAGGCCTGGGTGTGAGCGTCACCGGCCTTTATTTTGTTTTCACCAGGGCCTGTCTCCAGCCTTCCTCTCGCGTTTTATGTAAACTCTGGGGCCCTGCCGGCTGAAAGTGAGTTCTGTTTTTCAGCAGCCCTGTGGCTTTTGGACTTAACACACTTGAAATTAGTTCATGACGACCCAGACGCACATCACAGCTCAGAAACCACACGGGAGCCGTGTCGGGGAAGGCAGCCGCGTCGTGGAGCAGCCAGACTGAAATTTATAACAGTGGCCTGGGCCTTGTCAGGCCCCGAGAGAGCGTGTAAAGTGAATCGCTGCTTAGTCACCGATTGGCTTGGCCAGGTCGGGTGGATTAGGAAATACATCAAAGGTCAGACAGTAGGAGTACGTCTAGACGGTCTATTTCAGATTCTGCCCTCACTTCCATGTGTTTCTGTAGCAACCTTCACAAACACTGATATTTTAGCAATATCATAAAAAGGCTCAGGTCTCTTCTGTAATTGGGGGAAGCCGCCCTGTTTGACAATCACTGAGGTCTGTCACTGTCTTCTACCATGTCTCTAGGGAGCAGGAGGAGGGCCGCCTCCCGGGCCCTCCCAGCAACGCAGCTCCTTGGGGCGAGGCCAGGCCCGTGAAGCTTGTCCCAGGCACACAGCACAGAAGTGGCTTGTTTCCCTCAGACCCCGAGGGGAAGGCTGGTCGTCGCCCTCCTTATCGTTTCTCGTGGGCTGAAGCAGAGCTTTCTGAGGGCTGGGTCTTGTCCTGCAGGCAGAGGCAAAGGGAAGGTGGATGGAAACCAGGGGAAGGGAGGACAGGCCGTGGTCAGAGACCCTGGAGCTGATGATGCTCGTCCCTGAGGCTCTTAGCCCGAGGACACATGGTGATGTCCAGGGTCATTTGGGTTGTCACAACCAGGGTGCTCCTGAGTCCATGGGTGGAGCCACGGAGGCTGCTCCACACCCCACCACACAGGACAGCCCCATGAAGGGGTCGCAGATGGCAACCATGTGGAGGACAAGAAGGCCTGTCCCTGAGAATGCAGCCAGGTAAGGAAGAGGAGCGATCTGCCAGTGCAGTGGTCCCAAAGGCTGTCCTGTTTCCACCCTCTTCTCCCTGCATCCTCTTGGGTGAGTCCAGGTTTGATGAGCTCTGGACCCTGTGGAGCTCACACCTGCTGCAAGCCCAGGGCAGCTTCCTACCGTCTCCTGGGCCAATGGGCCCTCTGCGGGTGCGGGTGGTGTGGGAAGCATGGACATGGGCCTGGAGACTTCCATTCCGACCCTCCTTGCAAGAGCTTGGGGACCTGGCTATGTGGGACGTTGTGTTGCCCCATAACTGAGGACTTCACAAACGTCCAGTGTGGCTGGTGGAGACCTCACCTCTGCATGTGTGTCCTAGGTCCCCCTGTGTGCTCCTCCCTTCAGGGCGACTCCACAGACATCTCCAGGCCACAAACTCAAGGAAATGAAAGTCCATGTTATTCAGAAGCCAAGGGGGCAGGCGGCACGTGCCTGCCACTCTCGCCACTGAGCTGGCTTTGCAGATGAGCCCACCACAGGCCCTCTCACCCTCCGGGCTCCAACGTAGCTAGACTAGCAGGGCATGGGAGTCACATGACCTAGCATGGGGGCTGGGGGTGTTCCGAGTGACAGCAGCGGGGCAGGTGTAACCTGAGGCCCACTTGGGTGGATCCCAGGAGGCCAGGGGCCTGTGCATGGGGGTCTCTGCCTTGCCCCCTCTTTTAGCTGCCGGCCCAGCAGATCTGAGCACTTGGGCAATGAGAAACACTTGTGCCTATCTTTGTGTGGGCTCCCACCCTCACAGAGGACTGCAGGAAACACGGAGTGAAGAAGTGAGGCGGGGAAGGAAGGCAGGATGATCATCATACAAGCCACCGCCAGGGCAGCCTGGAGACTACAGAGCAACAGCGCCCACCCAGCACTCTGCAAGGGCGAGGAACCAGCTGCACACCAACCCACTCATCGTAGCACCCGTGCACAGGGAGACCAGCTCCGGGGCAAGAGAGCCTCAGGTGGACCACTGGGCAGTGCTCCCTCCATGCCGAGGGCTGAAGGGAACGGCAGGTTACCCACGCACCTGCTGCTGTGCAGAGCACACTGTAGTCTCTGTTTACAATGAAATGACTCAGGGGACACCCACAGAGATGATAGAAGCAATGGAAGAGTGAGCAGGCAGACACTCAGAGGGCGTGGAAGACGACCCTTCACAGAGTACATGGGAGTGGCACAAGGGAGTGAAGCGCTACTCAGCACATGGAGGAGTGGCCAGTGTGGGCCCTCTGTGTGCACACCTGTGTGTGTCTGTGTGCACCTGTGTATATGTACACCTGTGGGTGTGTACCCGTGTGTGCGTGTGTGTGTGCACCTGTGTGTGCCCCTGTGTGTATCTGTGTGCACCTCTGTGTATATGTACACCCATGCGTGTGTGCCCATGTGTGTACATGTACCTCTGTATGTGTGCACCTGTGTGCATGCACATATGGTTGAGTACCCCTGTGTGTGTGTGTGTATACACCTGTGTGTGCCCCTGTGTGTGTCTGTGTGCACCTCTGTGTGTATGTACACCTGTGGGTGTGTGCCTGTGTGTGTGTGTATATGCACCTCTGTGTGAGTGAGAAGCTAGTAAGTCCACACAGCTGCAGGTGAGCAATGGCACAGGCAGAAGAGGAGGATGGGAGGCTAGAATGGGAGGCTGGGACACAAAGCTAGGACATGAGGCTGGAACAGGAGGCTGGGTCAGGAGGCTGGGATGAGAGGCTAGGAACTGAGGCTGGGACAGGAGAAGAGCGGGACAGGAAGCTGTGATGGGAAGGTTGGGCTGGAGGCTGGGTCAAAAGGCTAGGAACAGAAAAAAAAAAGGGACTGGGTGGCCATATTGGAATTCCCCCAGTGAGGTCGGAGTTAACTGTTTTCTGAGCTGATTTTCACATGCTCCTCGCCCTTGGAAATGGGGGTGCCCTGCTGGGAGGCTGTCTGGAAACACCACTGCAGCCCCGGGTTTGGAGCTGCTTTCTCTAAGGACTCGAGACCCGTCAAGAAGCTGGAGTCTGTCCTCGTCATGGAGACGGTGAACCCGAGGAAGGGCAGGAAGCGCTGTCCTGATTTTCCTTGGTAAGGGCAGCTGTGGGGCCTCGTAGGCACCGACCCCCAGCCGGTGAGGGTGCATGACTGGAAGAGCAGCGAGGGCCCCAGGGCCCCTGGCCTGCCTGTCCCCAGGGCGTACGTCCCTGCAGAGCTCTGCTGGCAGAGAGGTGGCAACGAGGTTCGTGGCAGGCGAGGAGGGCTGCAGGGCAGGACAGGGCCTGAGGACCAGTCTGTCCTGAGTCTTGCGCCTGTGTCCAGCCTCCCTACTCTAGGAAGCAGGGACGCAGGAATAAGCGGGGAAATGCGAGGCGAGATGTTTCGAGTTTGTCCAGCCAGGACACTGTGCACTTCTTTCTTCGGCCACAGCCACTTTGCTGACCTGGAGATCTTGCTGTTTCCATGGTCCTGTTGCAGAGGGGGCCTCTGTGTGTCCCAGCCATCCTTTCCCTTGGTGACTGAACACAGGCTGTCCCTTACCCTGGTCGCCTGCTTCCTCGCCACTCCCTGTGTCATCCCTGGCTGATTGCGTCCATGCCCAGGGCTCACGCTGACCGCAAGTGGCACATCCAGCCCAGCCCCTGCCCGGCCGCCTCATCCACCCCACTGCTCACGTGCCCCTCGTGGGTGTCTCAGAAGCGCCCACGCCCAGCCCAGGCCACTCCTCTCCCTCATCCCTCCCCTTGCCACCAAATCCCGCCCATTCTACCTCCTGGACCTCCCAGAACCTTCCCCCTGCTGCCCTGCAGTGACCAGTGTCCCAGCTTGCCCAGAAAGCTGTCAGCCGCAGGCTCGCGCCTGGGAGGTTGGTCGCCGCCCCCGCCATTCGTGCTGTGCTTGCGCCCATCCTAATTGCATCCTAATTGCCCTTCTTTCTTCTGGCTTCTGCCCACCCATTCTCCACCCACAGCAGGAGGGATCGTTGTGAAATACATGGGAGGGGGACTGTCCCTGCCACCGCCCTCCAAGCTCTGCTGGTGGCATCGGGCCTGTCCTGGAAGATGACCCTCGGCCTTGCCCTCTCCTTCCTGCAGGCTGGTCCCTCCATCCCAGTGACTTCATTCTGCCACACACCGGGTGACTTCCTCCTTCTCCTTTGGGGACACCAGCTGGGCATAATGTCCAGCTGAGGGACCAACGTCGGCCGGCAACCGCAGCTTCCACATAGCCTTCTCAAGGCCTCGAGATGCCGCGGTTCCAGGCTGAAGCTCCTGCCCAATCCTTCCCTGTGCGTGTGGTCGTGGTAACTTTTGTGGATGTCTGCATCCCTGGGGCTCTGGGTGGCTGCCGAGCTGAGCACCTATGCAGGGCTTCCCCTGCCTTGCACGCTGGCTGACATGGAGGGTGTGGAGGAGGCAGCCTGCCTCCCTCACTCTGCTGTTCTCGCCACGATGGCCTGCGGTAGAGGCCCCGAGGAAGAGCTCTCTCCCCAGGTGGAATGGAGGGAGAGTGGAGCTCCGTCTGAGGACTGAGTTGTTTTATCTTACAGGCTCTGTAAGAGATGTGATGACTTCCCCTCTTTGCATCTGCTGCTAGGAAGCACAGCACCTAATTGATCAGGGTAGCAGGTTGAACCGTGGCCTCCAAAACCCATGTCCACCCATAACCTCACGTCAGTCCTTTTTGGGACAAGGTGGAGTAAAAGAAAACATCTGGACCAATGGATCTGTGTGGTCCCCAGGGGAATGTCCTGTTGCCCTGACTCAGGAGGTCCCAGCCCTATTCTATAAAAATAGAATAGGGCTGGGGTGTAGCTGGGAGGTAGAATGCCTCTGGGTTCAATTCCCAGTACCAATTAATTAATTAATTAATTAATCAATTGTAGAACCCAGGGCCTGGGGTTCTACAATCGGCCAGCTTGAACCTGCCCTGCCCAATCCTTCCCTGGGGGTAGGTACTGCAGCCCAAGCCCCTCTTGCCCTCAGCCCTTCACTCTCTGGGTGGGACTCACCACCCGCCCTGAGCCCCAGCCCCATCTGTCTTACAGGTGTTTCCCCTAATAAACTTCCTGCTCGCCAAAGGACCAGGACCGACAGGGCCTTGAAAGTCGGTATTGACTGACAGCCAGGACAAAGGGAGAATGAGCCTGTTTGTTAAAAGCCAAGCGTGGTGATGCATGCCTGTAATTCCAGTACTTGGGAGGCTGAGACAGGAGGATCGCAGGTTTGAGGACAGCCTCAGCAAGTAGTGAGACTCTCATCAACCTAGCAAGACTCTGTTTCAAAAATAAAAATAGAATAGGGCTGGGGTGTAGCTGGGAGGTAGAATGCCTCTGGGTTCAATTCCCAGTACCAATTAATTAATTAATTAATTAATCAATTAATTAAAGAAAACACCCTCAGCTGAGGGCAGCCCGAGACAGCTGTCAGCTCCATGTCAATAGTGTGGTGAGCCCACCAAGGCCAGAGGCCAGAGGCAGAGGGAGCCACCCCACCACCACCCCCAGGAGCAAGTGAGCTCTTGGCCCCGGCCAAGGGCAGTGGGGCCTGTGACCTTCTGGCTGGTGCCTTCTCTGCCTAGCTCTGGCCTCTGCTTCCCAGCTCCCCTGCCCCCCCAGCCTCACCTCTCCACCCACTGAGGAGGGGCCAGGGGTCTCCAAAGCGTTTTTGTCCAGTGGAGGCCATGCATGGAGCTGGGCTGCAGGTACAGACGCAGGCTCTCATTCCCAGCACTGTGTGTGTGGTGGGGCAGAGGGGGTACAGACGGTACACGGAGGAGCACGCTCAGGCCAGGAGCCACTCTTCCTCTTCCCCACCCCCCACCCCCACCCCACCCGCGTCTGCAGGCCCAGTCTTTCATCTCCGGGCCTCCCAGAACCCAGTGGCTTGGGTTTCCCGCGCCTTGGCGGGCTGCCAGCAGCCGCCATCCGCAAGCCCCGGGCTGGCTCCGGGCACAAAGGCGGCTCTGTTGGTGGAACCCAGGGCAGAGGCCCAGCTCTCCAGAGGGGTCTGGCCAGACCGGCCTTGGCAGGATGCCACCAGCAGCTTCAGTGCCAGGCAGGAGTGTGCAGGGCCAGTGCCCTTGGAGCCCCTGTGGAGCCCAGGCAGCCCTGGTGCACCCTGGAGCAGCTGCTAGCCCCACTAGAGAGCCCTGCGGCTCTGTGGCTCCGGAGGGGCCACCTGCCTGGCCTCCTGAGGGCTCCCCAAGGCAGCACCTGGCTTAGAAGTCAGCAGGGTGGGGCTCAGCCCCCACAAAATAAATAAGACACTCTTCTATTTTCTAATGGATGTGCATAAATGCACAGGGAGCCCAAACCCGCTGGGGAGGGAGAAGCTGGTGGGTGGGAGTGTAAACATCTGAGAGATATTTGATCTGCTCCGAAAGCCGCACAGGGCCCTTGGCAAGCACCGCGCAATTACTGCCTCAGTCCTGCGCTTGGCCTGCTGTGTGGGCGCAGTGTCGTAATGGAACCTGCCTGTGTCTCTACCACTAATTAGTGGGTGACCCTAGGCAACTTCCCTGGGCCTCAACTTCCTTGTCTATTGGGGGAGGGAATGATTTTGGAGACCCCCAAGGGGAGGGGTGGGACTTAGCACCGGGACACCCCGCCCCATCGACCACCCGGAGAAGCAAGAAGCAGAGTGAAGAAGAAAGGGGCTGACTAGAAGCCCTCACAGGCAAGACCTCGCACTGTGACGGACATCCATGGCCCAGCAAGGTCCCTCCAGGTGCTTGTGAGGAATGCACACTCCCGACCCCGAGCCCAGCCCCTCTGATGCCCATCCTGGAGGCCGACGGGCCATGTCACCTCCCACCTCTGAGCAGCGCCTGAACTCTTCCAAGGGCAACACGGTGAACAGGATGAGAGGTGCGGGCACCCCACCCTCAGCCACAAGACCAAGCGCAGAGCACTGCTGGGGATACCCCGTTTACCAAGACTGTGTCAGGTTTAAAGTTAAGACCACAGACCTGGCATATAACAAGGGCCTGTCCTTTAAGAGCATGGAGCTATGTCCACTGGCAATCCCTCAGCTCCTTCCTGCTGGGCACGGGGCTGCCCCACAACCCTGTACTGCATCCTTGCATGCTGTGGGACCACCCTGTCAAGCCCAAGGTCAGGAGGACAGGAGTTCAGAGCTCAAGTGGGCCCAGCCCAGTGCCCTCATGGCAGGGACCCAGGTGGCCAGGCTCCTAGGCACAAGACCTCCTGGCTGCAGCGGGCCATATTCTGTTCACATGTGAAACTTTCCAAGGAGTACAAGGATAGAGTTAAAGGTTTCTGGGAAAAGCTAATATGCAACTCCCTCTCCATGATTAACTCACGAATGATGTGCTTCCCTCCAAGAACCGTTTGAGGAGCAACACTTTGGCCCCTGCTTCACTATGCTGTTTTATTCCTACACCTTGCAGGCCAGCACTGGGGATTTGAGGAGGAGTTAGAAATGTCCTGCTTTCTAAGTTGGAAAAGTTCTGCAAGCCCCCATGTGCACCCTATAACATATTATGTAACAACAGCATGTGGACAAGGTGAACTCTCTAGCCGCTTCACATAAAATCCAATGAGCTCGCTGGGGTCATGCTATGGCTCACCTTCCCTAACCCTATTGCTTTCCTGGGGAGGAAAAGGGTCAGGACTGACCCAGACACCACCACTAACTCAGGTCGGAACCAGGACTTAGACCTGTGCTTTTTTTTTTTTTTTTTTTTTTTTGCGGTACCGGGGATTGAACCCAGGGGCGTTCTACCTCTGCGCTACGCCCCTGGCCCTATATTTTTTTATGCTTTATTTTGAAACCGGGTCTCACGAAGTTGCGGAGGGCCTCACTAAGGAGAGAGAGAGAGAGAGAGAGAGAGCGAGCGAGCGGGCTCTCTGAGGCTGGCCGCGAACCCCGATCCTCCGGTCTCCGCCTCCCAAAGTACTGGGATTACAAGCGTGCGCCACCACGCCCGGCCTAGACCTGTGCTTTATGCCTTGCTTTCTCCACACCAGGGTGAGCCTCTGTGTGAGAGCGAGAACCTGTGAAGTGTGAAGAATTACCAACACGTGCAAATCCCTGTATGGTGAGGAGCGGGAGGCAGGGAGACCAGCCATCACAGCCCCATACCACCACTGTGGATGGGAAGCCACAAGACGGAGGACTGAGAGATAGGGACAAGTGCAGAGCCTGCTTCTCAGCCAGGATGGGTCCCCTGGGAAGAGCTGCAGGAGGGAGCCCTGCCCCCTGCAGGAGACTGCACAGGCTCCCAATCTCCATAGCACACACTTTCCTGGCTGGATCCAGCCCCACAGCTCTTCCTTCCTGTGTACTGGGTCCACTTTATGGCTGGACTCTGTTTCCTGAAGGCAGGAGGCATGGAGGCCTGGCTGAGGGGAAGAGTTCCACGAAGAGTCACTGGGCAAGTTAGGGAGACAGTGGGTGAATGAGGAAGTGTGTCAAGATTAAGTCTGAATGATGCTCCATGAGCACTGTCCAGTAAGCAGAGCTCTCAGGGGCAGAGAAGGCAAGTCTCCCCTCTAGCCATCCTTCCCTCCTAAGGAGGAGAGAGAGAGAGAGAGAGAGAGAGAGAGATCTTAGAAGCGTTTGTAAAATGTGCAGCCCAGGGGCACAGGCTCACTACAGATGATGTGCCATAGGACTTTAGTGCTATGCCATAGGACTTTAGGCACTTCCTTCTACCCAATTCATATGTCCTTCCATCAAGAAAATTACAAGGCATACTAAAAGGGAAAAGCACAATTTGAAGAGACAAAACAAGCATCAACTCCAGACACAGCCGTGGCAGGGATACTGGGATTACCAGATGGGGAGTGGAAACAAACACAACTAATACAAGTCTCCAAAGAGTATGGTAGAGGCTCGGCTTGCAAAACAGCTGGCCAAAATAGGCAGGGAAGTGAAAGTTCTAGGAAGAAGCCAAAAGAAATGCTAGCTATCAAAACCATTGTAACAGAAATGAAGAATGTGTTCAACGGGCTTAGTAGCAGACTAGACATGGAGGGGTGGGGGGCTCTAAGCTTGAGGGTATAGCAATGGAAACCTCTCAACCAAAAAGCAAAGAGAACAAAGACTTAAAAGAAACAGAGCAGAATGTCCAAGAACTGTGCACACGTGAGATCTGCATAACGGGAATTCCAGAAGAAGAGAAAAAAAGGAACAGAAGAAATATTTGAATCAATAACAACTGAGAGTCTGGCATGGTGGAGCATGCCTGTAATACCAGTAGTTGAGAGGCTGAGACAGGAGGATCACAGGTTCGAGGACAGCCTCAGCAATGCAGCAAGACTTACCAACCTAGTGAGACCCTGTTTCAAAACAAAAAAAAAAAAAGTTCTGGGGGTGTAGCTCAGAGATAGAATGCCCCTGAGTTCAATCCCCAGTACCACAAAAATAAATTTAAAAAAATAAATAATAATGACTGAGAATTTTCTCAAACTGCAGATGCACGAAGCTCATAGAACACCAAACAGGATAAAAGAAAAAGCAAACCAACAAACCCCACTACATTTAGGATATCATTTTCAACCTACAGAAAATCAAAGGTAAAGAAAAATTCCTGAAAGAAGCCAGAGGTGTGTGTGTGTGTGTGTGTGTGTGTGTGTGTGTGTGTGTGTGTTACTAGGGATGGAACCCAGGGGCATTCTACCTCCAAGCTACACCCCCAGCCCTATTTTATTCTTTATTTTGAAACAGGGTCTCACTAGGTTATAGAAGGCCTCATAAATTGCTGAAGCTGGCCGCAAACCTGCAATCCTCCTGGTCTCAGCTTCCCAAGTACTGGGATTACAAGCATGCGCCACCATGCCCAGTGGAGCTAAATATTTAAAGTGTTGAGAGGAAAAAAGATAACTCACCAACCTTGCATTGTGTACCCCGCAAAATTATCTTTCAAAGTAAAGGAGAAATACTTTCTCAGAAAAGGAAAAATTGAGAAATTGGTTGATGTAGACCTGAGCCGCAAGTAATGTTAAAAGAGAAAAAAAAAAGAATGAGTGAGAAACTCAGATCTACTGAGTAGATCTGAAAGAAAGGTAAGCATCAAAGAAGGACTAAATGAAGTAAAATTAAATTTTTCTTCTTAAATGACCTAACAGATAACTGTTCAAAACAACAATAGCAATGGCATATTTGATTATAAATGCTTATGTACATATCATACATATGAGATACATATGTATATATATGCTTCTACAGATTGGTTGGCCCTAATTCACAATGATTTAAAATTTTTTGAGATTATAATGGTGCAGAAGTGATATGCATTCAGTAGAAATCATACCTAAGCTTTTGGATCTTGATCTTTTTCTTAGTATAATATCGTATTAGCTTTTGGTTGCTGAGAAAATCAATTTTAGAAGGAAAGATTTATTTGGGCTCATGGCATCAGAGATTTCAGTCCCTGGTTGGTCTATGCTTTGGGCCTAGAGGAGTCAGAGCATCATGGTGGAGTGGGTGGTGGAACAGGGCTGCTCACCTTCTGGCAGCCAGGAAGCAGAGAGAGCTGAGGACAAGACGCACCCTTCCAGGGCACACCCATGACCTACTTCCTCTAACGAGTCCCCACCTACAACAGTTTCCATCACCTCCCAATAATGCCATCGAATTGTAACTCTATCAATAGATTAATACACCAACAAGGCTAGAGTCCTCATGAGCCAATCCCTTCAAAAGAGCAGCACAGGAGCCTTTGGGGGCATTTCCCACCCAAACCATGACAAATACTCTGCTAATGCTGGGTGGCAGCCGGGAGCCACAGCAACTGGGAGCCAGGTGACCACAAGGGGAGGAACCAGCTCTACAGTGTTGCTGAGCTGCACCGTGCAGGAGGCCAGACATAATAAAAAAGCATTCTCGACTTACAACGTTTTGAACTTGTGATGGGTTATTAGGACATAACGTACTCCCATCCTAAGTCAAGGAGTTTCTGTGCATAGATGCGGTGAGCGATGGCGGTGCTCCAAGGGATGGGAAGGAGGATTGGGATCACTTTTTAGTATAAGGTACTCACTACACAAGAAGTGGTATTGTATTTGAAAGTGGGCTGAAATAGTTATAGATACTGCAAACTCTAATGACACCACTAAAAAAATCTTTTAAGAAGAAAGTATAACTAATTTGAATGTGGTAGCACACACCTATAATCCCAGCCACTCAGGAGGTTGAAGTAGGAGGATTACAAGTTTGAGGCCAGCCTGGGCAACTTATAAAGACTCTGTCTCAAAATAAAAATAAATAAATAAATAAATGTAAAACAGGCTGGGGTGTAGCTCAATAGTAGAGCACTTGCCCAGCATGGGACAGGCCCCAGGTTCAGTTCCTAGCAACACACACACATGCACACACACACACACACACACACACACACACACAGTATAATTGATAAGCTAAGAAGAGTAAACAATGTGATATAACATGTTTGATTAAAATCATAAAAGGCAGAAAATGAGTGGAAATTAAAAACAGGAACAAAGAATAAGGACAAAAATAGAAAACAGTAACAAATATGTCAGATGTTATTAAACTACATCAATAATCACTTTGAATGTCAATGGTCTAAATGCACCAATTAAAAGACAGAGATTGTCAGAGAGGATGAAAACAAGACCGGACTGCATAGTGTCTACAGCAAACTCACTTTAAATAAAAAGACACATATAGGTTAAAAGTAAGTGGATGGAGAAAGATACACCTGCTAACACTAACCAAAAGAAAATGGAAATAGATACATTCATTTCAGACAGAACACACTTCAGAGTAGGGAAAGTCATCATGGGTAAGAGATGTTACATAATGGCGAAGTGGTCAATTCTCCAAGAAGACATTACAATTCTTAGTGTGCATGTGCCCAATGACAGAGCATCACAATAAGTGAGGCAAACCCGACAGAACTGCAAGGGAAAGTAGATGAATCAACTATTATCATTGGAGACTTCAACAACCCTCCATTGAGAAATGGACAGATGCAGCAGGCAGAAGATGAACAAGGACATAGCTGAACTCAACACCAATCAACCCAATATCATTGACATCTACTTCATCTAACAACAGCAGAACACACATTCTTCTCAAGCTCACATCAGAGATTCTTTCAGATAGACCACATTCTGGGCCATAAAGCATATCTTAATAAACCTAAAAGAACAGAAATCATGCAATGTCTCCTCTCAAGACTATAATGGAATTGTAGTATATATTAACGGCAGAAAGATAACTGAAAAATAACAAAATACATGGAAACTACACAATATACTTCTAAATAACACATGGGCCAAAGAAGAAATATAAAGAAAAAATTTTTAATATTTTGAACTAAAGAAAAATACAACTTATCAAAATTTGTGGGATACAGCAAAAACAATGTTTAGAAGAAATTTTCTAGCATTGAATGCACAAATTAGAAAAGAAGAAATATCTAAAATCACTAATCTAAGATTCCACCTTAGGAAACTAGAAAAAGAAGAGCAAACTAAATCCAAAATAAGCAGAAGAAAAGAAATAATAAAAATTAGAGCAGAATTAATTAATGTTTAAAACAATAAGTCAGTAAAGAAAAGCGATGGCGCCAAAAGCTAATTCTTTGAGAAGATTAAAAAAAATCAAAGCCAGGCATGGTGGCACACACTAATCCCCGGTACTTGGGAGGCTGAGATAGGAAGATCACAAGTTCGAAACCAGCCTCAGCAACTTAGCAAGGCTCTCAGCAACCTAGTGAGACCCTGTTTCCAAATAAGAAATAAAATGGGGCTGGGGTTGTAGCTTGGAGGTAGAATGCCTCTGTGCTCAATCCCCACTACCAAAAAAAAAAAAAAAATCAACAAACCTCTAACCATATGAGGGAAAAAAAAGGAAGAGGACACAAATTGCTAGTGACAAAAATGAAGGAGGGGACATCATCACAGATCCTGTGGACATTTAAAGCATAATAAAGGTATACCATGAACAAGTCTATGCCCACAAATTTGATAACCTAGAAAAAAAAATGAATCCATTCTTTGAAAGAGGCAATCTGTCAAAACTCACTCAAGAATATCTAGCCAATCTGAATATGCCTGAATCAATTAAATAAACTTAATAAATAATTAATAACTTTCCAAAACAGAAAGCACCAGGTCCAGCTGGGTTCGCTGGTGAATTTTTGCCTAATATTTAGGGAAGAAATTATACCAATTCTCTACCATCTCTGCCAGAATGTAGAAGCAGAGGGAATAATTCATTCTATGAGACAACATCATCCTAACATCAGTTTTCTTTAGTTCAAAATATTAAAAATTTTTTCTTTATATTTCTTCTTTGACCCATGTGTGACAAAGAGCCGGGCATGGTGGCTCAGGATTGTAATCCCAGTACTTGGGAGGCTGAGACAGGAGGATCCGGGTTCACTGCTAGCCTCGGCTACTTAGTGAGGCCCTCTGCAACTTAGTGAGATCCTGTTTCAAAATAAAGAATAAAAAAATAGGGCTGGGAGTGTAGCTCAGAGGTAGAATGCCCCTGGGTTCAATCCCCAGTACCACAAAAAAAAAAAAAAAACAGACAAAGACTTTCAAGAAAAGAAAACATAGACCAATATCTCTCATGAACAAAAAATCCTCCACAAAATATCAGTAAATCAAATTTCACAATATAGAATCATATGTCATGACCAAGTGGGATTCACCTCAGGTATCCACGGTGTTTCAATAATCTAAATCGATTAATGTAATCTATCACCTCAGTGGACTAAGAAGAAAAATCCCATCATAAAATCAATAGATGCAGGAACGAACATTTGACAGACTGCAATACCCACTCATGATAAAAACTCAATAAACTAAGAATAGAGAAGCACTTCTTCAACCTGATAGAGAATATACACAAAATACAAGCTGGACATGGTTGCACACGTCTGTAATCCCAGTACTTGGGAGGCTGAGACAGAAGGATCACAGGTTCAAGGCCAGCCTCAGCAACTTAATGAGGCCCTCAGAAACTTAGTGAAACCCTGTTTCCAAATAAAAAATAAATAGGAGCTGGGCATGATGGCACACACCTATAATCCCAGTATTTGGGTGAGACAGGAGGGTCACAGGTTCAAAACTAGCCTCAGCAACTTAATGAGGCTCTCAGCAACTTAGTGAGACCCTGTTTCCAAATAAAACATAAAATAAAGCTGGTGGTGTAGCTCAGAGGTAGAATGCCTTTGGGTTCAATCTCCAGCACCACACATTTACACAAAAAATAGGGCTGGGGGTGTAGCTCAAGGGTAGAATGCTTTAATCCCCAGTACCACACACAAAAAAGAATATATACAAAAATACAGCTAACATAATAGTTAATGGTGAAAAATCAAAGTTTTCCCACTAAGATGAGGAAGAAGGCAAGGATGTCTCTGCTTACCACTCCTTTTCAACATTCTACTGGAAGTCCTAGCTAATGCAAGAAGACAAGAAAAGGCAATAATTATATACTGATTGGAAAGGAAGAAATAAAACTGTCTTGTCTGCAGGTGACATGATTGTCTATGTAGAAAATTGTAAAGTGTTGACCCAAAACGCTCCTCCTGGAACAAGCAAGCAATCATAGCAAGGTTGCAGGAAACAAGATTAATATACAAAAGGCAGTTGCTTTCTTATATACCAGCAATAAAGACATGGAGTTTGAAATTAAATACACAATATCACTTACACTATCTGCCCCTCCAATAAAATACTGAACTATAAATCTAACAAGTTATGTTCAAGACCTATATAAGGAAAACTAAAAAAGAAAAAAAAAACTTGGAAGGAAGGAATTAATCAATGTTCATGGATAGGAAAACTCAACTCTGTCAAGATGCCAGTTCTTCCCAACTTGATCCATACATTCAAAGCAATACTACTCAAAATTCCAGCAAGTTACTTTGGAGCTATCAAAAAAACTGATTTTGAAGTTTACATGGAGAGGAAATGGACCTGGAATGGTCAGCACAGTACTGAAGGAAAACAAAGACGGAGGACTGAAACTACTCAACTTCAAGATTTATTATGCAGCTGCAGCAATTAAGACAGCATGGTATTAGTGAAAGAATAGACAAACAGATGAATTAGACAGAAGGGAAAGCCCAGACATAGTCTCACATAGATGTCATTAACTAATCTGTGACACAGGGGTGAAGGCATTACAACCAACATTAGAGGAAACCTGGACATGCCCCATGAAAGAAAGAATCGATAAGCTGGACTCCATTTAAAAAAGTAAGTTAAATTAAATTTAAAACTTCTGTTTTGAGCCAGGCTTGGTGGCACATGCCTGTAATTGCAGTACTTGGAAGGCTGAGATAGGAGGATCGCAGGTTCAAGGACAGCCTCAGCAATGTAGCGAGATTCTCAGCAACCTAGCAAGACACTGTTTCAAAACAAAAAATAAAAAGGGCTGGGGGTGTAGTTCTAGAAAGCCCCTTGGTTCAATCCCCAGTACCACAAAACAAAACAACTTTCTGTTCTGTGAAAGATACTGCCAAGAGAGTGAGAAGATAAGCCACAAACTCGGAGAAAATATTTGCAGAAGAAATAACTGATCAATGATTACTATCCAAAAAATACAAAGAATCTTAAAACTGAACAGTAAATAAACAAACAACCCAATTAAAAACAGGCCAAAAAATTTTAATAGATACCTCACCAAAGAAGATCTACAGATACAAATAAGCATATGAAAAGGTGCTCCACATCATACATCACCAGGGACATGCAAGTTAGAAGAAGACACCACTGCACACCCATCAGGAGGGCCCAAACCCAGAACGCTGACCACAAAACATGCTGGAGATGGTGTGGAGCATTCCTCCACAGCTCCATGTCGGTGGGAATGCAAAATGGTGTGGCCACATTGGAAGACAGGTTGGCAGCTTCTTATAAAACTAAACATGCTCTTATACAACACAGTAATATCACACCGTGGCATTTACCCAAAGGAGTTGAAAACTATGCTCACACAAAGACCTGCACATGGATGTTTACAGCAGCTTTATTCATAATTGCTAAAACTTAGAAGCAGCCAAAATGTCTTTCAATAGTTGAGTGGGTAAACTGCAGTACATCCAGTCCATGAAATATTCTAAAAAGATCAATCAAGCCATAAAAAGACATGGAGGAGACCTAAATGCATATTAGTAAGTGTGAGAAGCCAACCTGAACAGACTATCTACTAGACGACTCAGTGGCTCCCCACGGTGTGGAACGAGGAAAGATAAACAAGTGGAGCACTTGGGATTTTTAGGGCTGTGAAACTACTCTATACAGTACTGTAGTGGTAGACACATGTCTTCATACATTTGTCCAAACACACAGAATGTACAGGACCAAGAGCGAGCCCTAATGCAAACTCTGGACCCTGGATGATAACGATGTGCCAGTGTGGGTTCAATTGGAAGAAATGCTCCAGTCTGGTGGGGGATGCTGACGGGACAGGGGCAGAGGGTATGCATGTGCGGAGGCAGGGGCATATGGGAACTCTCTGTACCTCCTTCTCAAGTTTTTTCTGAACTTAAAACTGCTCTTAAAAAAAAAAAAAACAGCCAGGTGTGGTGGCACATGCTTGTAATCCCAGTACTTGGGAGGCTGAGACCGGAGGATCCGGGTTCGTGGCCAGCCTCAGCTACTTAGTGAGACCCTGTTTCAAAATAAAGAATAAAAAATACGGCTGGGGGTGTAGCCCGGAGGTAGGATGCCCTTGGGTTCAATCTCTGGTACCACCAAAATAAAAAAAAGAAGTCTTTTTTAAAAAATAAAAAGAAACTGGCAGTGTCTCCCCCAAGATCACCCAGAACTCAAGTGCCCCATCCAGGATTAAACCTGGTCGTGTGTTTTGTCCAACAGGTGTTGGAGCTCATGGCAGAGGGACCACACAGTGGGCATTTGAGTCAGCCCAGAAGGATGGCCAGGGGGCTGCAGAGGTACTCATAGAAGGAAAACTCACTCGACGGAGTAGATGTCGGAAACCCTCTCTCAGCCCTGGTAGCAGAGTTTAACAAATCTAATTCAGTCTGAAATGCCCCAGCACTGCCTGAAGGCATGAGCCCTGACCATGGGCGCCATAGGCCTCCCCCAGGCAAAGCCAAGCACCAACGCCTGTCACCTCAGTTCAACTCCCCACTGTCGGTGTGGACAGAGACAAAGAAAAGCACATCAGAAGCCAGGCAGCACAGGGGTGGCCTCTCCGGCCTGCAGCCACCCTCACCTCTCCTCTGTCGTCCCTGCACTCTGCCCTCGTCAGTTACCCCGAGAGCCAGCGCAGGGCCCTCGTCTGGGGCTCAGCTGCCCCAGGATGGTCCACGGTGTTGAGGGACAGCGGAGGAGGCTGGCTGGCAGCCCAGGGTTTGAGCTCCTCAGGTGAGCACATGCCCCACCAGGGGCCATGGGATGGCAGATGTGACCCATATCACCAGATCATTCCAACGGGAGCTCAAGGATGAGAATCCCGCAGCAGGTACAATCCAATGTGACTAAAACGAAGGAAGGAGAAGCCAATTGGAGGGACGCCCTTCATACAAGGCAGCACCAGATGCCACCTCAGATACTGCCAGGGGAGCCCTCCCTACAGGGGGAACTGAGTCCTGGAGGAGTCTGGGGCTGGGAGGAGAGAGGTTTATCCTAGTGTGAAAGGTCTATTTTTAACACCACTAAGCCACCCGACCTATTCATTCATTTGCCTTAAAGGCCCCACTGGTGAGATGAGGTGGGCACCTGGCCTCCCGTCCACCTTCACCCAGCACACCTGGAGGCCAAGGTGGTAGCATCACCAGGGCAGGGTCCTCTAGGGGAGCAGCCCTAGGAGGTGTCCATGGGGGGACATGGGCTGAGGGGACCTTCTCTGCTGGCCCCCTGCCCCCTCCCTCCACCCCTAAGCAAGTGGTCCCAGGGATGGCCACAGAGCTGGTACAGTTTGCTTTTCCTATGTTTTTATTAACCCTTGGAGATTTTTAAGGTCACAGTGGGAGCCCAGTGGGAGCCAGGTCAGTTCTTGGAATGCCCCTTCCCACAAGTTCACACAACAACAATCTAATTCAAAGCTGGAGACGCCGCAGTCGCTTCTGTAATTGGCCAGGAAAACCACCCCTCACGAAGGAGTGTTTTGTTTGAGCTCTGCCTTATTCCAAAAGAACTTCACTAAAGCAATTATACTTTAACAAATGTGGCTGCCACTATGGACGGCACTTCATTTCATAACAGAACCTGTGTGCCGCACAATTAGCAGCTGGAAAATTAGCAGTACGAAGCCATTGCTGTGCATGTAATGTTTTCCTTGCAGGAGGCACAAGTCGTCTATTATATCTGCTGAGCAGCAGCAGCGTGCACAAAGCCCCGCCGCAAAGTAGGTTCCACAAACTGCCCCAAGCAAGCAAAACAAGATGCCCAGGGACACATGTCAGCACAGAGTGTGTGGCGTGAGTGGCACACCTTTGTGTATGAGGAGGCACAGTTATCCCTCAGGGCTGAGTGGTGCAGAGCCTGCCTTACCCTGCTGCCCTGGAGGTGTGCACAGGAATATCAGTTTGCACAGGGACAGTCTGCTCAGGAAGGGTCAGCCTATTCAGGATGGTCACTCTTCACAGGAACGGTCAGCCTGTTCAGGGATGGTCAGTCTGTGCACGGGTGTCAGTCTGAGCAAAGATGGTCAGTCTGAACAAGAATGATCGGCCTCCACAGGGACAGTCAGTGTTCACAGGAGCAGTCAGTCTACACAGGGATGGTCAGTCTGCTCAGGGATGGTCAGTTTGCACAGGGATGGTCAGTCTTTCAGCGATGGCCAGTCTGCTCAGGGATGGCCAGTCTGCACAGGGATGGTCAGTCTTTCAGGGATGACCAGTCTATCAGGGATGGTCAGTCTGCACAGGGATGGCCAGTCTGCACAGGGATGGCCGGTCTGCTCAGGGATGGTCAATCTGTTCAGGGATGGCCAGTCTGCTCAGGGATGGCCAGTCTGCTCAGGGATGGTCAGTCTTTCAGGGATGGCCGGTCTGCTCAGGGATGGCCAGTTGGCTTAGGGGCAGTCGGTCTGGACCGGGGTGTCCAGCTCCCTCAGCAGCTCATGTCAGCCCCAGCAGATGCTGCGATGTCTCCGCTCATGAGCCACTGGCCTGCCTGGTTTCATGGACGCTGGCAGAGAGCACACACTCATTGGTCAGAGACAAAGGACTGTGGTCACAGCAATGGTGGTTCTGAGCACCTGGTGCCCGGGACCTGCTTTCAGGCTGCGTTGGTAGGTGCTGGCAGAGGCTGGCCCCCGGCACAGGGAGCTGCTGCTCTCGCCCAGGGTGGGCGTTGTCTCTGCCCTGCGTAAACATTCTTGGAAAGACCATCTGGACACAACTCAGGAGGCTGGCTCAGGAGGGCTGTCCCCAGCACCCCTGTGGTGTCCTCAGCCATGTGAGGCTCCATGGCCCGAGCCCACATCTGCGGCTCCACTGGGAGCCTCCTCCTTCCCTGCCTCCAGGCCTGGAGCAGCAGGGATACTGAGGCACATTCTGCCCCCACCACAGCGGAGCCGAGATAGCCTGGGCCAGGGCAGGTCCTAGCACATGGGACACCACAGATGCCAGCCTGCTCCCTGGCTTCCTGCTTCCTCACTCACGTAACACGTGCCTCCAGCAACACGTCAGAAGGTTATGGGCAGGGAGACAGAAAGCCCCCTTCCACCACAGGAGTCATGGCAGGTGGGGGCCCAATTGTCCCCTCTCTGGCCCACCTCAGGCCACAGGAGCGACTACGTCAAGGGCCCAAGTCCCAGGTGCCAGGAGTCCTTGGGGCCCCTGCCTGTGCTGACCTGTCAGTCACCAGCTAACCACACCCAAGTCCACACTCAGGGTGCCCCACAGTCTTCTGCCCTTTGACCTCAGACCCCACAGTGGGCATGTCCCTACCCCGTGGCAAGTTCAGGCCAGAGGAGGGCGTGGGGCTGCAGGGTGCTCCAGGACCACACTGGGAACCAAGCCTCAAGTGCATGTGCTTCTCAGCTGGACACTTCCGGCACTGAGACCAGACACCTGTCCCCCACATGGTGGCAATAAAAGGGGCCCTTCTAGCCCCCACCCCAGGCCCAGGGATCAGAAACCACTCACAGCTTTCTCTCATCCAGGGTTTGAAATGCCTGTGGATCCCCCATGTGGCCTGGGCATTCCATGAGGAGCCAGAGGCTTCTCTCCACAGGGAAGACTCCAGGGTCCAGGGCTTGCCTCCACTGAACTGTCCCCTGGGGCTTCTGGGCTGAGTTGCCAGCCTTCTCCGTGCCTGGTGGATATTCACCTCGGAACTTGAGCCCCACAGGGAGCTGTGAGGAGTTCACATGGGGTCAGTCCACCGTGCACTTGGAGCCAGGGCCCATCCGTTCAGGATGCTGTGTGGTTGGAGGGCACCAAGGCCGTAATCTAATGAAGTTTCCCTCCACCGGCCCCAGTGATCGCACGCTAAGAGCCACTCGCTCTTAATTAAGCTCAGCTCCAAGTGCTCTTATCCACGCAATGTTAAAAGGAACATGTATCTTTCCAAATTAGCTTTGTATCTAAGAATGATCAGAAAGCAACGGTTGTATAATTAACTTACAGTCAGCTGTGGAATTCATTTGCCAGGTTCCTATTCGCTTCCCAGGGAGCCCCCCACCTCCCTGGCCTCCTGTCTTGACCTGTGGTCACTGCCCTCACACAAGCGTCCACCACAGTGTCATTTGCCATGATGTCGCACGGCCAAGGGAGCTTTGCCAGAGCCAGGCTGATGCAGGTCCTTGCCCTGGCATTCCAGAACTATGAGCAAATAAATAGACCTTCCCTGTCCATGAGCCAGCCTCCGGTGTTTCGTTACAGCAACAGAAAATGGACTAAGACAACCTTCAAAATGAAACGTGGATTAAAAAAGAATATGAGGGAAGATTTCCTTAAACTTTTATTGGTGCATTATAATTATACATCACAGTGAGGTTCAAAGAGATACAAACATACATGTGCACAGCACCTAGTGTGCTTCCCTCCAGGTCCCACCGGCTCCCCGTCCTCCCTCCCCATACATGTCAGTGAGGTTGGTTAGCGACACCTGCATGTATGGACATAACCTTATATCAGCTGTTCCCTTCCTCAAGCCTTGTTTTTATCCTCCCCACCTCCCTCCCCAAACCTTTCCACTATTCTACTGGTTCCTCTCCTCATTTGGCTGAAGTCCCTTTTGTTTGAAGGAATATTTTTAAATACAGTTTGTGCTTTCATAAATGACACAGAAGAAAGCAAGTATGCTTTGCAATGCCAAAAGAAGGTACTCAATTAAAAACAAGCAACTCCCGTGCTCAGTGAGAGAATCTTGTCACAGAGGGCGCATGCTGAGTGACCCCAGGAAATGTCCAGCGCAGGCAGCCCCAGAGGCAGGAAGTATGTCAGTGGTTTCCAGGGGCCGGAGGTGGTGGTGCAGGGGCAGTGGGTGACAACTAAAGGGTACAGGCTTCTTCTTAAGATGATGGAACCGAGCCGGGTGTGGTGGTGCACGCTTGTAATCCCAGTACTTTGGGAGGCAGAGACCAGAGGATCCAGGTTCACAGCCAGCCTCAGCGCTCTCTCTCTCTCTCTCTCTCTCTCTCTCTTCTTAGTGAGGCCCTCCGCAACTTCGTGAGACCCGGTTTCAAAATAAAGTATAAAAAATAGGGCTGGGGGTGTAGCACGGAGGTAGAACGCCCCTGGGTTCAATCCCCGGTACCGCAAAAAAAAAAAAAAAATCTGTCAGAGGTTCCAGTTCATGGTTGGCCGGGTCCAAAGCAGAAACCATTCAGTGGCAGGGCTTCAGGGCATGGCACATGAAAAGCCACTCTTGCCTCTTGGCAGCCAGGAAACAGGGGTGGGGGGGGCAGGAACAGGTACAGTCCCAAAGGCCACACCCCCAGTGACCCACCTCCTCCAGCCACGCCCCACCTCCAAACCTGGCTTCATTGCCAGCACATGAACTTCTCTGGGGACATCTTGTATCCAAATCATAACATGTGGGTCACAGTGGATAAGTGTAATGTGTGTGCATGTGTAGGTGGGTGCATGTGCCTTTGTGCTTAAGTGCAGTGTGTATGCATGTGTGGTCTCGTGCACATATGTGTGGCTGTGCATGCACAGCTGAGGTGGGTATCAACTCTAAAGCAGTGTTCGACAATCCAGGGCAACCCACTGTATCCACCAAGAGCAGAGAAATGTGGAAATATTTTTTAACTGAGGCTTATAAGTAATGTGTTTCTTATCAATACTTTCTGTCTAAACTGAGCTGGTCAATTTCTTGTAGAAAATTGTGTTTCAAATCCTATAGTCTCAAAAAGAATAGAAGATACAAAAAACAAATCCTCACATTTATAGCCAGTTGATTTTTGACAAAGGAACCAAAAAACATATGCTGGAGAAAAGACAGTCTTTTCAATAAATGGTGTTAGGAAAACTGGTTATCCATTTGTAGAAAAAAATGGAATTAAACCCCAACCTCTCACCCTACACAAGAATCAATTCAAGATGGATCAAAGCCCTGGACATTAGATCAGAGACGTTGCAATTACTAGAAGAGGCACAGGACCAAGTATCCAACATATAGACACTGGTAGAAACTTCCTCAATAAGACCCCAAATCTCAGGAAATTAAAATGAGAATTAATAAATGGGATGGCATTAAATAAAAAAGCTTCTGTGCAGCAAAGGAAAATATCAAGAGTCTAAAGAGAGAGCCTATAGAATGGGAGAAGATCTTTGCCAACTATTCCTCTGATAGAGGACTAATATCTAGAATATACAAAGAACTTAAAAAACTTAACACTAAAAGAGCAAATAACCCAATCAAAAAATGGGCAATTGAACTAGACACTTCACAAAAGAAGAAACACAAATTGCCAATATATATATGAAAAAATGTTCAACATCATTAGCAATCAGGGAGATGCAAATCAAAACTACGCTGAGATTCCATCTAACCCCAATTAGAATGTCAATCATCAAGAAGTCAAACAACAATAAATGCTGGCAAGGATGTGGGGAAATGGGAACCCTTTTACATTGTTGGTGGGATTGCAAATTAGTGCAGCTTCTATGGAGATCAGTGTGGAGGTTCCTCAGAAGACTGAGAATAGATCCACCACAGGATCCAGCTATACCACTCTTGTGTATCTATTCAAAGGAAATGAAGTCGGAATATTATAGTGATACATGCATATCCATGTTTATAGCCACACAATTCAAAATAGCCAAATCATGGAGCCAACCTAAGCATCCATCAACAGACGAATGGATAACAAAAATATGGCATATACACGCAATAGAATTTTATTCACCCATAAAGGGGAATAAAATTATGTCGTTTGCAGCAAAATGGATGGAGCTAGAGAATATCATGCTAAGTGAGATTAGCGAGTCACAGAAAACGAGGGGTCATATATTTTCTCTCGTATGTGGAAGCTAGAAATAAATTGGGGGGGGGACTTCAGATAAATGAGGAGAGACCCCAGTGGAGTGATGGAGGGGACTTAGGTGATGGGGGAAGGAGACTTGATGAAAGGAACACTTCAAGTAATGCTATGTACATATAGGAAATTATCAATGCAAATTTCAATAACATGTACAGGGAAGGTGAGGAAGTAGGGTGGGAATCTGGGAGGAAACTAACCAAGTATTGTGTGCATGTATGTTCCTATCACTCTGAACCTCATTATGATGTATAGTTATAATACACCAATAATAGTATATTAAAAATAAATAAATAAGCAATGAAGTATTTCTGAGCCACTGGGGAAAAAAAAAATACCCATCATCTCAATCCCTAATGCCTCAGAAGTCTGGCACACAACTCACCCTTCCCTGTAAATCCCAGCAGATATGGTCCAAAGATGTGACCCCATAGTTGGGTGTGGTGACTCATGTCTGTAACCCTAGTACTTGGAAGGCAGAGACAGGAGGGTCACGGGTTTGAGACTAGTCTTAGCTACTTAGCGAGACCTTGTTTCAAAATTTAAAAAAAAAAATTTTTTAAAGGGCTGGGGATGTAGCTCAGAGGTAGAATGCCTCTGGGTTCATTCCCCAGTACCAAAACCAAAACCAACAACAACAACAAAAAACAACCTCTGGCCCCAAACAACCATGTGACCCATTTCTTGAGGTCTCTGGTTGATTCTGTCATCTGCTTTGGGCTCAGGGAGTTCCTGTCACACATCCAGACTGGGACGCAGCCTCACACCCACCTGAGTCATCATGGAAGTGGCAATAGTGACCCATGGACTCAGAGATTTTCAACAAGAAATTCAACATAGTTTGTACATTGTCACTGATGTCTTTTAAACAACAAAAAAATACTTATGTCGTGAAACACATGATACCTTCAAATCCACAGGTCCACCACTATGTCCTACAAGCTCAATGATATTTCACTTTTTCATACAACACATGCTTATTCAAACTTTGAATTCCCCATACCTCCATGTTTTAAAAAAAAAAGCATAGACATGAATAAATGAAATGAACTTCAATATTTCCACCATTCTAACCAATGTCTTTCCTTTTAATGGACCCCAGATTTTTAGTTTTTCTGTCTTTGATCCTCTGTCGTGGTTGAGTTCTGCGATCACAGAGGTCTTAAGAGATGAGCGAGGAGGGAGACTAAGGGACCCCTCACACACACACACACACACACACACACCTTATAAACATGGGGTTGCTGGGGTAGAGCCGGGACCACAATTTGAGTCATCAAACACTGCTGAGTCACAAAAGAACAAGTTACTAATTCATAGTAGTATGGTAAACCTCAAAACACTGTGCTGGGGAGAGAAGACATACACAGTAATATAGTGACCTCAGAAACACTAGCTGGTTTGGGAAGACTTACACAGTGACATGGAGACCTCAGAAATGCTGTGCTGGCGAGGGAAGACAAACGCAGTGACTGGAGACCTCAGAAACACTGTGCTAGTGAGGAAAGATTTTCACAGTAACACAGTGACCTCAGAAACACTGGGCTGGTGAGGGAAGACTCACACTGTAACACAGTCACCTCGGAAACACTGGACTGGAGAGGGAAGACTTATACAGGACACAGAGACCACAGAAATGCTGTGCTGGTGAGGGAAGATTTATATAGTGACACAGTAACATCGGAAACACTGTACTGGTGAAGGAAGACTTACACAGTAACCTTGGAAACACTGGGCTGGTGAGGGAAGACTTACACTGTAACACAGTGACCTCGGAAACACTGGACTGGTGAGGGAAGACTTATATAGTGACACAGTAACCTTGGAAACACTGTATGAGTGAAGGAAGACTTACACAGTAACCTTGGAAACACTGTATGAGTGAAGGAAGACTTACACAGTAACCTTGGAAACACTGGGCTGGTAAGGGAAAACTTACACAGTAACACAGTGACCTAGAAACACTGTGCTGAAGAGGGAAGACTTACCCAGTGACACAGTGACCTCAGAAATTCCTCCTTGGTGAGGGAAGACATAAACAATGACATGGAGACCTCAGAAATGCTGTGCTGTGAGGGTAGACATACACAAAGCCTACATACTTATGATTCCTTCTCATAGTTTCAAAAATAGACAAGAAATAGATTTTGAAAACATGGAAAAGAGAAAGGAGTAGCATGGAGCCTCTCGGCCTAGGTAGCGGTAGTGTCAGGCACAGGAGGTCACAGCCTGCTGTTTAGCATGTCACACCTCCACAGGGCCACACAGGCACATGTAATCTTGCAAATGGCATCCTTAGGACATATGCATTTCAGTATCGGTAAAGCTTTCTTTAAAAGGGCGCTAACACATGTTGAAGCCTATCTCCTGATGTGCATGCTGAAGTATTGGGAAAGCATCCTTGCTAACTGCACCTGACCATGATATGCAAAGAATAAGATGGAGCATTGGATGGATGAGGGATGGATGGAGGGACACATACATGAAAAGGAAGGGATATTAGTTGTGGAATCCCATGGCTAGTACGTGAGTTCTCACCTAGGGCTTATTTCAACTTTTCTGCATTTTCAAAATGTTTTAAATAGGATAGTTTTGTGTTTACAGTTTATAGCACAGTGTAGAAAAGGGAGGACCATCCCACCAAGCCCAGTGTCCCTGTTCCCTTCTCCCAACAAATTCCCAGTCTGGCCAGCCGTTCGCCCTCCCCACACAGCCTTGGTGTTTGGACAAAGCTGACCCCAGCCCTTGGGTACCATACAACACAGGGTCTCCCTGACTCCAGTGGTCACTTTGGCTGGAGATGTGCCCTAACACTAGTCCAATCAGACTGCCTCTCGGCTCTGGCTTCTGGTGGCAGGACCTTCACACTCATGGCCCTGGCACTGTCAGAAACAGCTTTTTGGTGGCAGGCAGAATCAATCTTAGGATGACATAGAACAGAAAGATCACAAACACAACCAAATGGTTGCTGCTGGATCAAATCATCCCTGAAGCCTATGCCTCCTGGAATTGTCAATATAGGAGCTAATATATCCCCTTTGTCACATGATTATATAAGTGAGTTTGGATTGACTGCAACCTACCTGCTACAGCTTGCCATAAGTTGGAAGCTATTGTGTAACTTCGAATTGCCCTGAAAGTCCTGCATAGGCCCCAGGAAGCAATAGTGGCATATTAAGGGATGTTCTGCCCTGCACCTCTTAAATATCCGCTAGCTTACAGAATCTTACCCAGCTTTAACTGCTGCCACTGCCGTCCACTCTTATTTTTCTGTGGATGAAGCCTAACTTAGGACTGTATTTACTCCTCAGGAAATTCAGTTTAACGAGATTGGTTGCCTTTTGAAGTCTAATTCTCTTTAAGGAGACTAGTTAAATGATAACAGTATTATGCTCCTGAAAGCAAATGGTTGTTCCACCTCCAATTCAGAGGCCACAGTGACTCATCTTATAGAATTCCAATTTGTTTTCTTGTTAGGGAGCTTTTAACTAAAATGTGGGATGAAACAGAGGGCTCAGAAATGGGACTTTCCTCATGTGAGTGTCCGTCTGCCGCGTTGGCATGTCTCACTGGCGGAGAACTATTTCTGGGGAAAGCAGAAACAGTCAACTCACTCAAAATACCCATGATTGATCCACACTTCCTCTTTCAAAGAAAAACCGGAAGCTTGCCCTTCCGTGTTCTTGTGGAAATCCTGGCAGGTGCAGGGTCGAAGCTGGGTCTGAAGGGCAACCCCTTGCGTGACTGGAGGCCAGGCCACCATTGAACTATCTCGAGTCACGTCTCAGTGACACAGCCTGACTGTCCACTGCAGGAGACCATGACTAACACGAGTGAGTTTGTCCCTCACACTAGAACTTGAAAAAACTAAATTTTTTTCTTGAATAAGTACAAAACAAAAGAACAGTTAGGAGTCTTCCTTTCTTGCTTTCCTTTCTTCCTTTCTTTTTGTGTGTGTGGGAGTACTGGGGATTGAACTCAGGGTCATTCTACCTCCAAGCTACAGCCCCAGCCCTTTTTATTTTTTATTTTGAGACAGGGCCTCACTAAGTTGCTGAGTCTCTCGCTATGTTGCTGAGGCTGTCCTTAAAACTGCAATCCTCATGTCTTAGCCTCCCAAGTACTGGGATTATTGGTGTGCCACAATGCCCACCTCACAGGTAACATTTCAAATCACTAGAAAGGAATGAGTTCTTTGTAAGGGGCACAGAGGCCATTTTGAAAGATTGATTTGGAAGCTGTAAGACAGCATGAATTCCAAGCAGACCAGAGCTTGGAGGGGTCGGGTTTTCCTAAGACACTTGCTCCTGGGGGTGCAGAGGTGAGCAAGCTTCAGGCTCTGTTCCCAGAGCATCCACGAGGCTCCCACTGGAGAGGAGTCCATCATGTACTCCAGCCCAACCTGTCCATGGACGGAACAGCCACTGAGTCTACAGGCTGCTCTCTCAATATCCCCATCACACTACACAAGCCAGAGTCCACACTGGGTCCTGTGGTGGCTCCCCAGTCTTTAGGAAAGGTTCTCGCCCACTCTGCATGGCGCTCCAGGGCCCTGGGTGCTGAGACCCGCATCTGCTGGACTTGAGAGTCTGGGGACACTGTTCTGCCCAACACCACAAGGAGAGATTCCTGCAGAACTGGGCTGGGCCCTTCTCTGAAACACAGTCATGACTGCAGCATGTCCTTTTGCTCTCAGCTCCAGGCTGAATGCCCCACTCGCTGGGAACATGCTCCACGCCGCACGCTGTTCATCTGTGCTTGGTGTTCCCCTGGTGTTGAGCCTCAGGTCCACTTTCTGTCCTCTCTGGCCACTATGCACTGTTTTTATTTATTTTATGCATTTTGTCTTGTGTGACCTTTCTGTAGTCTTTTCTGGAGTGTGGCCAGATTTAAGTCGGTGACCAAATTGACCGCGGTGGAGTCTGGTTACTCCCACCTTGCCGAGGTCACTCCAGGTTGTCAAGCCTTGCGTGCGGAGGCCTGGGGACACTGCCACATCTTCAGGGGCAGCAGTTCCTCTCTCTGTCACTTGCAGATCCGAACACTGCAATGGAGCCATGGGGACCCTCCACAGCCGCCTCGGCTGGAGCAGAGGGGCGGCCGCAGCTGCCCCGTCCGTGCCCACGCCGCCGTCCCCCGGGGCGGGAGCTGCCATCTGAGAGCTAAGTATAACCACATCATGTCTCCTGGCTGCAGCCATCAGGGAATCTGGAGTTTTCCACCCACTTCCGGAGTCTGTGCTTGGGGAAGCACTGTGTTTAACGGGCAGCTGGCTGGCAGCTGGCTGTCCACACAGTGGCCTGCTCGCAGGGATGCCAGCCTGACAGTCGCTGGTGTGCTTGACCAGCTGGCCGTGAGGAGGCAGCGGCGGAACTCAGGGACGCTTGATTTGCAGTGACCAGCCACCAAGGCACTCGTCTGTCAGGGCCAAATAAGCAGGTGCCAGTCTTCTGCTGGAATCCCCAATCAGAGTGTCAGCATCTCTTTTCTGGCTGAAATGCACCAACCCAGGGTGGACAGGCGGGGTTCAGGTGAGCCTACCCTAGACCGACCAGAAGGCAGCTGCTCAGAGGTGGAGCGAGCTCTCTGCAAAAGGTCCGGGAGGCAGGGATGCCGCCGCCCGAGTGATGCGCAGGCTCCTCTGGGCAGGAGGGAAGGTGAGGCCTCCCACAAGGCATCCATGGTACCCCAGAGTTAAAACAGGGTGCCTGACACAGGGACAAGTGTCCCCAAGGACTATTCCCGCCAGTCCCAGACTGGGCCAATGACTCCAGAGAGGCCCACATGTGGCTTTTGCTTCTCAGTCTGGGGGCTGGGACAGTGAGGCTGTCAGGGATCCAGAAGTCACAGGCGCACCTGGGACCTCTGCTCTCTCCCTGTGAGGCACAAGCAGAAGGTCCAACACCCAGCTGCTTAGGCAGGACGTGGACAGCAAACCCTCATCCTCACAAGACTCTAGGTCCTCCCGGCCAGTCATAACTGATCTAACGCCCTGGGGTCCCATGCATATTCATCAAGGAGAGCTTCCTGACTGCCTGCTACAGCCGACACAAGCTACGAGTGGCCTGACGTAGGCACAGTCACCACGCAGGGAGCCAGCCTAGGACAGGACACCGGGCCTCATGGAGGACGAGGGCATCAAGCAGGAGGGGCCTCCACAGGCTCTTCAGGCCCTGGAGCCCGAGGGAGCCAAGGAAGAAATGTGGGGGCAAAGCGAAAGGGTCCAAACCTTCTGGAACATGGCATAGAGTGGGGTGAGCTGTCATTTTATGAAAAGTCTGGTTCCGCATATCAAGAACGACGCTCCTAGAACTAATGGAGCTGGGTGAGGGACCGTGAAAACATCTGCCTTTGTTCTCTCCTGAGACCCAGCTATAGACCAGGGTCTTGTTGAACAAAACAGCACAAACAGCAAGCGAAGAGGAGGCTGACTGGAGAGGAGACGCTCTGTGGCAAACGTCTCCACAGACCCGAGAGAATGGCCCAGACGGCAGAGAAGAAAGCCAGGGCCACCTCCTGGAACTCAGGACTCTGATGCTGGCGGCAGCTAGATCCCTCCCCAGCCTGCAGCCCTGGCTCCTCCCTTTTTGGGGTTCAAGTCTCTGGAGACACCAAGACACAATCCCCAGGCCTGGCCAGGTATGTAGGAGAGGCCCCAAGCATCCTAGCACAGAACAGAGGCTGGGCCTCCTCCTGCTCTCCCAGAGGCTGGGCCTCTCCCTCCTCTCCTAGAGGTTGGGCCTCCTCCCGCTCTCCCAGAGGCCAGGCCTCTCCCTCCTCTCCTAGAGGTTGGGCCTCCTCCCGGCTCTCCCAGAGGCCGGGCTTCTCCCTCCTCTTCTAGAGGCTGGGCCTCCTCCTGCTCTCCTAGAGGCCGGGCTTCTCCCTCCTCTCCTAGAGGTTGGGCCTCCTCCCACTGTCCTAGAGGCGGGGCCTCTCCCTCCTCTCCTAGAGGTTGGGCCTCCTCCAGCTCTCCCAGAGGCCGGGCTTCTTCCTCCTCTCCTAGAGGTTGGGCCTCCTCCTGCTCTCCTAGAGGCTGGGTCTCCTCCTCGCTCTCCCAGAAGCCAGGCCTTTTCCTCCTCTCCTAGAGGTTGGGCCTCCTCCCACTCTCCTAGAGGCTGGGCCTCTCCCTCCTCTCCTAGAGGTTGGGCCTCTTCCTGCTCTCCTAGAGGCCAGGCCTCTCCCTCCTCTCCTAGAGGTTGGGCCTCCTCCCGGCTCTCCCAGAGGCTGGGCCTCTCCCTCTTCTCCTAGAGGCTGGGCCTCCTCCTCTCCTAGAGGCTGGGCCTCCTCCCGGCTCTCCCAGAGGCTGGGCCTCTCCCTCTTCTCCTAGAGGCTGGGCCTCCTCCTCTCCTAGAGGCTGGGCCTCCTCCCGGCTCTCCCAGAGGCTGGGCCTCTCCCTCTTCTCCTAGAGGCTGGGCCTCCTCCTCTCCTAGAGGCTGGGCCTCCTCCTGGCTCTCCCAGAGGCTGGGCAGATCTTCAAACAAACACAGCGTCTGCACCAATGGAGCTGACCAGCCAGAAGGAGCCCAAGATACAAAGAGACAGCTGAAGCTCACAAAGCACAAAACAAGCAAGCGTGGAAAACAGACTCAAAGCGAATGCGTGCCGGAGTAAACGAGCCTCCGCAGGGAGGAACCTTGGCGGCCGCTGGAAGACACTGCAGCCACGAAACGCGGACGAAACACCACGCTCACATCAGAGGACACCGAGCAAACACGGAGCCCCCAAAAGCTGGAATGATGAACAAATAAAAACTCACAGCGGGGCTGGCATGAGGAGCCACCCAGGAAGCAGAGTAAAACAGCCAGATCAAAGTGGAAACAAAGGCTGCGGAGGCCAAGGGCCAGTCCAGGAGGACCCACACTTGGTGACAGGGACTCCGGGGGCCCATAAGACGAAGAGGAAGGAACCAACCAAGAAGTCTAGAAAAATGTCACAGAGCTGAAGGACAAGTCCTCGGGCCGGGAGACCTCCTGGGACCCACACAGTGGAAGCCCGCTCATGGTTCTACTGGCACTGGGCACTGCGTGGAAGGAAAGAGCCCGGAGGTCTCCAGGGAGGAGGAGTCGGGCAGGTGGCGTCTGAAGCCTCCAGAGCAGCTTTGGAAGCACAGACACTGGAGGGACTTCAGCATCCCAGACAGGTGACCTGCCCAGATCTCCTCAAGCCCCTAAGAACCATGAGAAAGGAGGGCACAGGCCATGCACAGGGGGCTGGCACGAGGGAGCGCAGACATCCAGGGCAAAGCAAGTCACAGGCTCCGGAGGCGTCCTGAGGAGGCAGAAGAGGGGATGTCGGGCCTTCGTACGTGTGAGAAGCGAGGTGGATGGGAAGAGGGCAGCACCAACGCCCAGCCAGGAAAGTGGAAGCCTGCACCAAAGAGCCACACCAGCGTGGCCGACGTCCTGTGTAGTCCGTCCTCAACGATCCTCAGCCGCAGTGAGAGGCAAGGAAGGCTGGGGAGGAGGCCACGCTCATCTTCCATCTCGGGGGTGGAAAGCACTGCTGAGATAAGCCAGGCAGCCAGCGATTGGTGTCCTTGTGTATTTATTTTTGAGACAGGGTCTTGCTGTGCCACCCAGGCTGGCCTTGGACTCCTGAGATCCAGTGGTCCTCGGCCTCAGCCTCCCGAGCCACAGGGAGCACAGGTGTGCCACTGCCACTCTGTAGCCACAGCCTTAGAGGCTGCGGGGTGCTGAGAACGCTGTGTAGGGCCTCGGAGCGCATGCTCTGGAAGGATGAGCAGTGCTGGAGGCAGGGATGAGCAGAAAACACACCATCCAAACACAAGCTGGCCCCGGAGAGGTCCTGGGCACATCACAGCAGGTGCCCGGCTACGGCACCATCCCTTGTCCCAGCTACGGGTGCCATTACTGAAGCAGCATGCCCCAGGGGTCAAGAACGGGAGGTGCTGGGCTGCTTGTAGAAGGCTTGTCTGTTGGCCTCAGCTCAGGAAAGCACCACGTGGACCGTGTGGTGTCCACGAGCTTTCTCTCCCGGGCCTCCTGTTACCGCCAAGCGGTGTTAGGAAGCCCACAGATGCTGAGAGGTTTACGGATGAAACCGGAGTGTTGCCAGGCCCAACAGCATGCCTGGGGAGCAGAGTGACTCTTTCGTGAGATTCTGCACCAGGCAGGTGAGGTGCTCTCAGGGTGGCGGTGGTGCCTGGCCCGTTGTACCGAGCATCAGTGTCCCGAGAGGTGTCCACACTCAAACTCAGCTGAGCTGGCACCACAAGGCCACAGACCGCTTCACGTTCTGTGTGGCCTCTTCGATGAATTACAGAACATTTGCAGAGTCTGCGCCTCCGTTTCCCCGTGGTGAAATGTGAGAGCAAATGCTTTAGTTCCACCAGAAATAAAGGTTGTTGGAGAAATAGAAGAAATGTGGGTTCGGTCCCATCGAGCATGACGGGCCTCTAAGACTGTCCAAGGCTCCATAGCCCCTGGGTCCAGCCGTGACTCCCCTTGAACACGGGCAATGGGGAACCCCGAGCAGACGCAGGCTGCTGTTTACTGTTGTTAGTGTTTTCAGAGAGATTCGTACCCACTAACCTGAGATTGAGGATGGCAGGTCACACATGCTTACCACGTGTGCATGTGTGTGCATGTGCTCATCCATGCTTACCACGTGTGCATGTGTGTGCGTGTGCTCGTCCATGTTTACCACGTGTGCATGCGTGTGCGTGTGCTCGTGTGTCACAGATGGTGTGTTTGGTAGAACACAAGGACCCTGCTGGGAGGGGCTGGGTGAGCCGTCCGTGAACTGTGTTTCCTTCTGTGACTCCCCCAAGGCAAAGCCTCTGGCTGTGATTTTTTCATGTGAGAAAACACTGAGTTAAAGTAATTTAGAAAAAAGGGAGCCGAGCATGGTGGCACACACCTGTAATCCCAGTACTTGGGAGGCTGAGACAGGAGGATTGCAGGTTCAAGGACAGCCTCAGCAAGTAGTGAGACTCTCATCAACCTAGCGAGACCCTCTTTCAAAATAAAAATAAAATAGGGCTGGGGGTGTAGCTTGGAGGTAGAATGCCCTGGGTTCAACCCCTAGTGCCAAAAATAAGGAAAAGAAAAACGGGGGGCAGGCTTTGTGTCCATGACCTTAAAAACTGAACATGAAATTGAGAAGTAACTTTCTTAACGGTAGGACAGCCTGCCACACATTTGGTATCGGGGTTAGCTGCAAACCACAGGGCCTCGCTGTACCCTGCATGGTGGCCGCTCTTCTCTGGATTGAAGGGCAGGCACTCGCGGGCCCCCAGGGCACGGCGGATGTGGTCTGGTGGCTGCAGTCATGGCAGGCTGTGGAGAGGCGGGCGCTGGGCAGGCGGGCGCTGGGCAGGCAGGCGAGCCACGGTCTCTGGTCTCCCCACTAGCCTTCCGTGTCATTCTCAGGAAACCGTGCGGTGGCCAGCCAAAGGTTTTCACCAAAGCGCTGAGCCAGGAAGAGCACAGTGAAGTGTCGTGCACACCAGCGAGGGCCTCAGCGGCCGGGTGCCTCCAGAGGTGCCGAGAGGGCCAGGTCTGTGCGCCCCAGCCAAGAGCTCTCCCGCTCACGGCTTTGCTAAAGTGCCTTTTTTCTTTCCTCAGAAAAATACGGCATGCTCATTATGCAAGTTTCGGAAAGTATAGAAAAATAAAAGAAAGAAAAACTCAAAGTTATCCCCAACATCTCAGATGTAGCTATGATAACACCTTTTTGAATGTCCTTCTAATTGTGTGAGTGTGTGTGTAAGAGCATGTGCTTGTATGAGTGTGTGTGCACTGGGGACCAGAATAATGTAATGTTGGAAACTACTAAAGTTAACTGCCTGGATGGAAACCCAGCCGGGACCTGCTGGACGCAGGCGGGCACCACCGTCCCTCATGCGGTGGTGACACAGGCGGCCGCTCTCACTATGGCACCACTTACAGTCACACGCACTGCACGCACCCTTGCGTGTGCTGCCTTTCACTGTCACATGGCACAGTCCCACAGGCTGCACGGCCTTTGGAAATGTGACTTTCGATCCATGCAGGCATTTCCTACTCGTTGGACGTTCGTTTTGTCTGTAGTGCCGATGGTGCAGCATGGGGTCTTGCGAGTGAGGCAGGTGACCACCTGCTGGTTGCCTCAGGACGATGCTGGAACGAAGGTCACTGCAAAGGACTCAGCCAAGGTTGGGTGGTGATGTACACACGCACGCAGTGTGGGGCACCGCCGCCAGCTTACACCAGCTGCAGATTCAACACTAAACAGCAACTCAGGGCCCTGGGGGTGGGGACAGACAGATAAAGGAGAAATGGAGGTGGAGAGTGCTGCTACTCCTCCTGCAAGGCAGCAGCCTGTGCCACTACTCCTCTGAGGAGGAATGGACGGTGCAGGAACATCAGGATCAGGTCATCAGGCCCTCTGGACTGACCTCGCTGTGTGGGACACCTTTCCCAGCCCAGGTCACCAAAATCTCGAGTCGGAGTAAAAAGTTAGAACCAGACCCTCAGCAAGTTCTATCACAACCATGGCTCCTAAGACGTGAAAGTGTAAATAAGCACCGGATGCTACTGAAAAGAGAGCGGTTTGTGAGCGTGTTCTACAACGCACACACATACTTATAAAATAGAACTCATTTATCAGTAAATATAATCAGGGCCGGTGCCCCCAAATCCTCCACCATGGTGTACGCAGTTTTAAAAGTTTGGCGACCACTGTCGAAGACACTTTATTAAGGACCAGAGAGGCTGGGCATGGTGTTATATGCCTGTAATCCCAGTACATGGGAGGCTGAGATAGGAGGAGCACAGGTTCCAGGCCCGCCTCATCAATTTAGCAAGACCCTCAGCAACTTAGTGAGACCCTGTTTCAAAATAAAAAATAAAAATAGGGCTGGTGGTGTAGCTAAGAGATAGAATGTTCATGTGTTCAATCCCCAGAATTATAAAAAAAAAAAAAAGGGCCAGAGAGCAAGGGTGATGGCGACAGGCTTTCAATGATCCTCAGGTCAGTAACAGGTCCCTGATCATCCCTAACCAATGTCCACTCTCAGGGCCACTATGACACAGCTCATACACTCCTTGTTAAGGAAACAAGGCAGCAGGATGAGCCCACACCCTGCATCCCAGCGGGGAGGAGAGAGCAGAGAGGCCTCCATCTTTGTGAAGTAGGAGCCACAGGCTTCCTGGAGGAGGACGGCCCAGAGCGGCAGCTCATTTCATGGCTCCCAGGCACCACTTCTTAGAGAGGATTCAAACAGCCATGCGAACATTGCATCTGAGCAGTGCATCTCCGGATCCGCTTCCGTGCTGCGGTGGGGTTCCCCGTAGGCATGCGGAGGCTAGGGATGCGAGCCGGACAACTGCTCTCCAGGCAGGCCCAGCTCCTGCGGTGCCATCAGCACAGAGCTCCGGCAGCTCCGCTTCCTCACCTGCAAAAAATGATGCAGGAAGGCAGAGAAGATCCACGCCTCCATGGCAGGGAGGGTCAGATGTGACCGCACATGGCTCCTGAATGCAGTGAGCAGACTGCCAGTGGTCCTAGCATTCCGTAAGTAGAAGAAACCATTTTCTTTTCTCTCATCCTAGCTGAGTTTTGCTGGTCAAAATGAACATCATAATCAATAGAAAGACGGCCAAGCTAAGAAATCAATTTCACCAAAATTTTCTAAAAAAAAAAGAAAGAAAAGAAAAAAGAATCCTGTCCTATCACAGTTTGCCCACATGTGGCCATTGATTTTTTTTATTTGAAACATGTTCAGTGGGGATGCTGTGACCACCCTGCCTCCCAGGACCAGTTGGGCTGTTTCTGAGATGGCTCCAGGTGTGCTGAGTCTCATAGGAACCCAGCCTTGATGACCCTCTCTCTGACCATGGCCACTATCCTGCTGTGGAGCTGCCACTCCTCCCAGCCCTGAGGACCTTGGACCCTGGCTCCGGCAGGCCCTGCCTGGCCAGCCTGCTCTCCTTCAGTGGGCACTCACAGACAGCTCATGGACAGCAGGCAGGTCTGCGCCTCCTCAGCAGCTGCCTCCTGGGCTCCCACACCACCATCACTGAAGGCCAGAGGCATTAGGGAGCGAGGCAGGAAGGGTACTTGAGTCCCTGTGACCCCAGCCCTTCCCCTCACCCCACCCCAAGCCCCTGAATCCCACCAGGAGCCCCATTATCTTCCAAGGAACTCCCAACCACCCCATTCCCAACACCCGCCATCTTCCCAGCACCCCCATGCTCCCTTCCCACAGCCCGTTCCCGCCCCTCCACTCCCCAAGTCCTCTGCCAGGCACCGGGCACTCTTGCACCTGTCCTGGCCCGACCTGAAGCCCGCCAGGCCACCATCCTCTTCCTTTCAATTGGAACGCAAGTATCCATCCGCCCTGAACTGGAACGGACAGCTTTGCAGAACCAGCCTCCTTGAGGGCAGCATGTGTGGACTGAGCTCCCCGTCCCCATCGCACCCAAATCCTACCCAGGGCTAGCCCTGAAAGAGGAGGCTGGTGGGGCCTTGCTGGTCTCATGGCGGCTTTGGGACCTGCTGCCCCTCCTCCATGGGGTGAAAGGGTGGCCCCCGGAGGGATTGCTCAGTCAGGGGAACCACTGTGACCCCAAGGCCAGGGCCTGGGTGACCACTTCCTCTCCTGGGTGTGGGCGGAGAGGCACTCGGGCCTGGTTCACCGCGCCCCCCACAGAGCAGGGGCCTTTCCTGCCGCCCAGGCCCAGCAGTATCTGGGCCCAGTGGCTCTCTCCCTCCTGCTAACAGCCCTCCCTGGCCTCCAGGGCTGACTCAGGGAAGGGAGGCTAGAATGGAGTCTGTTGCTCCTCTTTAGAAACCAAGCACCACAGCCAGGCGTGGTGGCGCACGCTTGTAATCCCAGTACTTGGGAGGCTGAGACTGGAGGATCGCAGGTTCGTGGCCAGCCTCAGCAACTCAGAGAGGCCCTCCACAGCTTAGTGAGACCCTGTTTCAAAACAAAAAATAAAATAAAATAGGGCTGGGGGTATAGCTCAGAGGTAGAATGCCTCTGAGTTTAATCCCCAGTAACACACACACACACACACACACACACACACAAAGCAGCAGCCTGAGGCTCGTTGGCCCCAACCTATAGCCTCCAAAAACAGAGCCCCTAAGTCAGTGCCGAAGCCCCAGGTCCAGTCAGGAGAGGGCAGGGCACAGGGCTAGGCCTCAGACTCTTATCAGGTTGGAGAGAGAGAGCTGGAGTGGGAGGCCAGGGAGTATCTTGGGAGCACCCAGCTCCTGGGCCCACAGGGAGACCGCTCCAGGCAAGGTCCCTGCAGGAGTCATGCAAGCAACGAGCCGCCGGGTCCACCTGCTCTCAGCCACACTTTCTTTTCCAGTGGCAGCCAGGATGGTGAAGACAAGTCCCCTCCAGAGACAACCTCAGACTTCTGTTTTCAAATTGGAAACAGCATTATTGGCTCTAATTTTCTGTGAAATTAACCGACACACTCGCTCTCCTCCAACGCTCAGCCTGCCGTCCTGCGGGCAAAGGCAGGGAGGGAGCCCGAGGGGGTTTCCACTTCTGGGAGATGTGATGTGCTTGTTCCCCGGAGAAGGCAGTCTGAGCAGGGCCTGTGCCGGGTTCCAGCCGCCAGGGACCCAGGGACGAGGTGCCCCTGCACTGAGCAATCAGGGTGGACCACCCTGCCTCCAAACCACCTTCTGCCCAAACCAGGGGCCCTGCAGGTAGGGGCTGGGTCTGGGGCTGCAGGGCCCCCATAGAGCCTGTGGCCTCCGCTGATGTGTGTGGGGCTCCAAGCAAGGCCCCCAGCATCCCGAGTCAGGTCCAGCAGTCCCAAGCCGGCAGTCCCAGCCTTTCAGTCCCAAATCCAGCTGGAACCGGGTTTCTTGTGAGGTTCCTGGGGGCCAGAGTCAGAACGTGCTGGGGAGAGGTGGACAGACCTCTGCACAAAGGTCTGCTGCCCAAATGCTTTAAATGCCAGTCTTTGTTGTGAAATGAAACCTCCTGGCTCTCTTCTGATCAGACTTACCAGCCATCTTCACAGAGGCAAACCTTGCCAGTGTTGACCTGAAAATAAAGGACTGTGACCTAAAAGTTTTTATAAGCTTTACAGTTTCAGTGAAAATACTTGGGTAGTAATAGTCTTAAGAAATTCAGTGTAAAAGGATTTTTTTTACTTTAAGGAAACCTGGATATGCACATCCAGGCCCCTGGCCCCCAAGACGCTGGATCCCTGGAAAGCCGGTGTTTAGGGGGCTGTTTGAACTGTGCTCCTGCCCCCTGACCACCACCACAGGCTAATGAGAAACCTCTAGAGGGAACCAACATACTTAAGGACACTGCCTGGCCTGCCTCTCCCCGCCCCCACCCCACCCCTTCACTTTAAAAGAGCCAGGGAGAAACACCCAGAATTCCCGGGTAAAGGATTGAGGCTGGGCAAGTCCTTCCTAAAATGGAAAGCTCCTTCACTAGATTTTTTAAATTGTGGTAAAATATATGGAACATAAAATTTACCATCCTGGTCACTTCTGAGCGCAAGTTGGTGGCACGACAGACATTCACACTGGTGTAGCCAGCACCACAGAACACTCTTCATGTGTAAGACTGAAGTTCTGTCCCCATTAAACTCAGACGCTGACTCTCATCCACCCTCCCAGCCCACACCCACCACTCCACTTACTCCAGGGACCTGACCTTCGCCGTGCTCTGCCTGTGAGCCTCCACTGTCTTGTAGTCAAGGGGGCACGTGAGTTGTTACCTACACCAGGCCACATCTGGGGAGGGAAGGCTACCAATAGTAAGGACACAGGGCCAGACGGTAGCCACACAGCCCCCGAGGCCCAAGCGTGGCCTTCACCTCCCCTCCTGCATGGACCAGGTGCCGGCTGCTGCCTGCTCCCTCTAAAACACAGGCCACTGGCCTCCACGCATTCCAGCGCCTCTGAAACTGCCCATTTCCTGTTCTGCAACACAATGGTGTCCTCTCCAGGCCCAGTCCCTCTCTCCCCGTTGACTAAAAGGGATTTTGCAGGTTTTGTTTGGAGGATGCTATAAATATGGAAAAATAAACTTCATTGTGCACATGTGATGTTTGAAAGTCCAATTGTGCCCCCGTGTGGTGACAGTAGAGAATGCAGACTGAAGGACCACCCGCCAACAGCACATGTGCTCACTCAGGTCTGCACAGCACCCCACAGTCCAGAAGTGAGCGGGGTTGGGGGCCACGTCGGCCTCCCCCAGGCGCTGGTGTGATGCCTGACGGGTGCAGGGCGCGATGCTCTCCACAAGCAGATGCTGAGCTCCTCTACTTTATCCTCAGTTCTTCACAAGTGTTTCTAGAATGCCTTTCCACTCGCATGCTTAGTGACAATAAGTAACAATCCTTCCATGTGATGGCACTGTGCAACACCACAGCGTGCTTGTGAAGATGATCCAGGACAGCGGACCCACAACCTGCCAGCCTCCATACTGGGGGCAGTCCTGGGAGACCGGGTCTTGTCAGGCCACTTCCTCCCCAAGACTAAGCTGCTGGCTGTCATGCCAGAAGGCAGCTGCACTGTGTGCACCCGAGCAAGCGTGCTATATTCCTGGGGAGATAATCATTCTAGAGAGTGCAACAGGTGGGAAGGACACCTGGAGTGGGAAGACCCAAATCCAAATACTGTCCCTCCAGTGCCAGTGACATTGCTTCATGCTCGGATTGTCAGCATCCTCATCGAGAAAATGGGGATAATAAGATCTCTGACCTCATAGGACTGTCACTAAAATCAAATAGGGCCCATGCCCCCAAAGTCTCAGGAGCCATATGGTTCCAACTGGCAGACGCACACATACACACACACACACTTGTTGAAGGGGAGAGAGGAGACCCTCGGGGGGGGGGGGAGAATGGGGAAGAGGGAAGAGCTTCGGGGACATGGGGAGGAGCCCCACTCCTCCCAGTCCTGCAGGCGTGTCTCAGCAGAAAGAGACTGGGAAACACCAAGGGCCTCAGTCCACTGTCATGTCTACCTGAAAATCCCAATTCCGGGTTTCAAAAGTGTGTGGCCCATGTGTGGCCCTGAGCGCCTAACCACTCCTCCCCCCATTCCTACTGGCTCCCTGTGACACCCATAACTCCAGCACACACGTCTGAGCCCCTAATCCTACAACAAACTGTTTCCTGATTGCATTATCTGCATGAGAAGGTTCCAGACTACCGAAGGTCTGTCCTTCCCCTGCACGGCTGACAGTATAAAATAAATCAAAAGCCTCCTGCTCCAGAGGCTGTGAGGAGAGCACATTAGTTGGAACTGCTCCCCGTGGGCAGTGGAAGATTCCCAGACAACATTAAGACCCCATCTCCCTCTTTCTGGAAAGGGAGCTCCCACTCCCACGGGTCCAGGGGTCCTGCCCCATCTTCCCATCTAGACTTCCCGCCCCATTCTCCCAGCACTGGCCTGAGGCATCCCGCACCCAATGCTGTAAGTTACTTAACATTACTCCTACATTTATTTTAAACATGGTCCTTTAAAAAAAAACAACTTGGCATCATCTTAAGTAAAATGAGTAACATCATGGGCCTAATATACTTGATATATTTTTCTCTATTACACATTAAAATAAATACAGTGTGTCTGGGGACTTGCCTTTTGGGAAGGCAGCAGCTGCCTGTGTTTTCCAGGCTGCAGGACCTCCACGTGGAGGCCCCTCGCTGGAGGCCCCCATGGGGCTGTGGAGAGATGTCCCCATCTCGTGGCCACTGCTTTCATTACACTGAGAAGCAAGTTGGGCTGCTCTCCTGATGGGTCCCTAGAATTAGATAAGAGTGGTCGTGGCACAACCTTGTGACAATGCTGAAAGCCACTGGATTGGGCATTTTAAAGAACTGAATTAGATAGGATATGTCATATTTCAATTTTAAAAAAGAATATTGTGAAAGGTTTTCATATGAACAGGAAGAGGACTCACGGCCCATGCCTTCTTACGGGGGAATTAGTCCTGGGACCAATTGGTCCACTTGGTCCTGGAGACATGGCGCTTTAGGCGTCCAGGGGCACGGGCCAGCTGTTTCATGTGTCTGTAAGCCACAGCTGCAGTTCCTGGGAACACAATTCATCCAGGCCTCCTCTATCTGATATTCTAATAAGTTGTTTCTTTTTAAGGCCACTCCTCCCTACAAAGCACTTTGGGCTGCAATTACACACATCTGAAATGTGGCACACATGCCTTCGCTCCTGCTTAGCAGTGGGCTTGGTGGGTGTGGTTAAATTATGATGTTTTATTCTAGGGGAGTGAGAAACATCTGTTTCTTGATGGAAGCCATGTGTTATTACAAGACACTACGTCAGGCCCTTTAACGTGCTCTATTCCTTACAATTACACTTACCAGGCAGAGCACCGTTACAGAGAACTAATGTTCTCATCTCACACCAACTCACGAGTCTTCCCCTGTACCTCGTGTGGGATTGATCAGTGCAATTATTTTGTAAAGGTCTTTGTCAGTAGATTCAAAATAACCAGAAATAGTAATTATTATTATTTAGGATTCAAGTGTTATTTTCCAGCTGAGATGCAGCCTCAGCCTCGCACAGCTACAGGTGTGGGCACAGAGGAAAACACAGTTGTCTACACACAGCACATCTTCAGGGAGGGCTCTGAGACTGGTGGCTCGCTGCTCTGTGAGGAGCAAGCTCCCCACACTGGCATGTTGAAAGTGTTGCCCCCAGGGTCCCCGAGAATCTGGTGTGAGCCTCGGGGCTGCCATGTCAGTCAGCGTCTGTTTCCCCGGCCCTAAGTAGGTCCCCTTGTCTCTCAGATTTAGCAGAAGGTGCCTCTGTGGAGGAAGCACAGAAGTGCTACCCCAGGATGTAGGAGGCTGCAGCTGCCTCTGCTACAGAGCCACTGTGGAGGCCAGCAGCTATCCCAAGAGCAGCCGTCCTCCTCAGGGTCAGGGGTGGATAGAGCCTACGTCCTCCTGAGCTCTGCCCAGCTGCTGGGCCACTTTGCGGCCTGCACATCCACTCCTCCTCTGTCCAGCCCTACTTCCTTAACCAACCTTCTGCAGGCGTGGACTCCTGACACATCCCACCACAAAATCCACCTGCAAGTCAGTGCACAAGGCACAGGGCAGCCCTTGGGTCCAAGAATTATCCAGCCCAAACATCAGCAGTGCTGTGGTTACAAGACCCTGAGACAGATCAGCCAATGAGAGAGAGGGGAGCCGGGTAGGCAGGACCTGGATGAGAGGAGAGGTCGCTGCAGCTATGTGAAAGCCTCACAAACAAACCCACACAGATTATGATGAAGTGGAAAATTCCTAGAAAGACACAAATGATCAAAACTGATGCAAGAGCTGGGCGTGGTGGCGCACACTTGTAATCCCAGTACTTTGGGAGGCGGAGACCGGAGAATCCGGGTTCGCGGCCAGCCTCAGCGCTCGCTCTCTCTTCTCTCTCTCTCTCCCTCTCTCTCTCTCTCTACCTAGTGAGGCCCTCCACAACTTCGTGAGACCCGGTTTCAAAATAAAGTATAAAAAATAGGGCCGGGGGCGTAGCGCGGAGGTAGAACGCCCCTGCGCTCAATCCCCGGTACCGGAAAAAAAAAAACTGATGCAAGAATAAATAGAAAATCTAAGATAGCTCATGCCTGTACTCCCAGTACTTGGGGGAGGCTCGAGACAGGAGGATCATAGGTTCAAGGCCAGCCTCAGCAACTTAGAGAGACCCTGTTTCCAAATAAAAAATAAAACAGGGTTGGAGGTGTAGTTAGGAGATAGAATGCTCATGGGTTAAACCCCTAGTGCCCCCCCCAAAAAAGAAAGAAAGAAAGATAAAATCTGAATGAACCTACAAGTAAAGAAATTTATTGATGATTTAAAATCTTCCCACAAAGAAAAGTGCAGTCCCAGATGATGGCTTCAATGATGATGTCTATCAAATATTTAAAGAAAATGTACTACCAATCCTGCACAACTCTTTCAGATCCCTTACAGGGAGAACAGAATCACCCCATACAAAGCACCAGTATTTCTTATGGACACAGAGACACCCCGTCAGTATCAGCACACCAAATCCAATGGCATGCGGAAGGTTATCAGCCCGGGCAGGTGAGCTTTATCCCAGAAACGCAAGGTTGGTTTAACGCCTGAAAATCAGATGATCCATGGGATGTGGAAAAAACAGACAAAACCCAACACCTATCATGATAAAGACTCTCGCCAAAGAAGGAAGGAAAGAAAGGGTGTGTCCTTGGCCTGCCACCAGGTGTGTTACAGAAGCCCACAGCCAACACCACAGTTAACGATGAAGGCCTGGGCGATCTCGCCTAGACTTTAAATAAGGCAAGGGTGTCTGCTGTCACACCTCTACTCAACGATGTGCTGGGAATGTAGTCAGTGCTCAGAACTGTCCCTCTTCCCCCAACCAAGAAGGAAGCAAGGCAGGAAGGAGGGAGGGAAGGCAGAAATCAAAGCCACAAGTATTGTAAAAAAGAAAGCTTTCTATTATAGGCAACCTGATCTCCTATGTAGAAACTCCTAAGAAATACACACACACACACACATACACACACACACACACACACCTACTAGAACTGATAAACAGGCTTCTCAAGATCGCAGGACACAAGATCATTATGCAAAAATCAATTACATTTTACTACTATCAGCACATAACCTGAAAACTGAATTATGAAAATAATTCTATTTACAAAAGCATCAAAAAGAATAAAATACTTAGCATGAAATGTAACAAAACATGCAACATTTGTTCACTGAAAACTACAAAACATCCTATAAGCATTATAGATCTCAATAAATAGACAGTCTATGCTAACAGATTAAAAGGGTTAATAATGTTCATGCTATAGATTCAGTGTGTCACTACCAAAATCTCAGCATGTTTTGGTGGAAATTGACAAACTGAGCTATTAATTAGAATGGACATGAAAGAGATTCTGGAGTAGCCAAAACAATTTTGAAACAGCTGACAGAGAACGCAGCTACTGGATTCCAAGTCCACCATGAAGCCACACAATCAAGTATTCTGGTACCAGCTCAAGGACAGACCCCGGGCGAGTGGGAAGACTGGAAAGGCCGGAGTCTCCTGTGTCCTGCACTGTACACACACTACAGAATCATAAAGAGAGGCTTCTTTCCATGATGACCTGTAGCTCACTCTTCATCTGCCCTACACCGCTGTCTAGGATGCCACCACTCTCTGTTTTGAGGTGCACAGAGATGGTCATCTTGGGACCAGCTTTTTGTGAACTCTCCAGTGAATGCACATTTGCAGTCATAACAAAAGAAATTAATCCAAAGGTAATCCGTACACAAATTGCAAGTGGAGGTCGGGCATGGTGGTGCATGCCTGTAGTCCCAGTACTTGGGAGGCTGAGACAGGAGGATCGCAGGTTTGAGGCAACTTCACGAGACCCTGTTTCAAAATTAAAAAAGGCTGGGGGGTGTAACTCAGAGGTAGAATGCCCCAGGTTCAATCCCCAGTACCAAAACCAAAAATAAATGACAAGTTGAATTTATTCAGGGAGATCATTTCCTCTAACCCAACTTTTAAAATTGTTTATTAGGAAAAGCTTTAAACATATGCAAAAGTCCTGATTTCCCTAATGCCCCTCCAACAGTGACCACTACCAAACCCATTTCATTTCAATTATACCCACCATTATTCCCTAAAACAGATTATTTTGAAATAAGTGCCAGGTATCTTATCATTCCAGCTGCAAATATTTCAGCATCCATCTCTAAATGATAGGGTTCTTCTTAAATCACCATTGAAGTCAGTCACCATCAACCTCCTATAATTTTTCATATGAACAGAGATACCTTCTCACAAGCTGGTGGGTGATCTTCCTTCTACCCTCTGAGCCTGGAGGTCTCCTTTAAGGGTTTCTTAGACCCATCTAAAGACAGAAAGTCAATGAGTTTTATGCTCATTTAATTAAAAAAAATCTTTTCCAGCTACAAAGAATACACTATCATATGCAATAGTTGGTAGCCTGTTGCTGTTATCAGGCCAAAATCAATATGCTAGAAAAATAAGTGTACTAATCCACCAGCTTACTCCTGGGCCACAAGTCAGGTGACCTCAGGGGCAGTGGCAGGCTGGGAAAGCTGAGGAGCCATGAGCTCTTGCTCTAGGAGACAGGCCGTCCATGCACTTCCCGGCCCAACACTGCGTCTGACAAATGTGAATCAGAGCCATGTTGACCTATGTTTTCTTCTCTTAATGCCTGATTTGTAAATAATAAAAAAAATAAAGCCCAATCTGAATGAGAACGCCCATAGTACAAGGCCACCTGCTACCATCACTATACCTGGCCAGACGCACCCAGCAGTTTCGGCAGGGTGAACCCTGGTTCTGAGGCACACTCTCTTCGGTCCACTGCCAGTGATTTCAAGGCAGCCTCTGCTGCATAAGTAGGAAGCGGCCTGCTCCCCCCTTCGTTCCAGTCAGCCTGTGCCGCCAGGAGCTCTCACCAGGAGCAAGGCCAAGGCTGTCTCTGCTTCCCCATGCTCTGCCTTATCCTGGACGTTGGGTGGGCAGCCCCAGCCTGCCAGCTGCCTTGCTCTTCAATTTTCATACAATGAGTACTACTGCATCAATCAAAAAAAATGTTATTGTTAAAAGGGATATCACATACAACAGCATCTGAAAGATGAGGAATAAATACAAAACAAAAATGTGTGAGTCCTATGTGGAGAAAATCATGAAACCTTTCTGGAGGACTTTAGAGAGAACCTAGTAAATGGAGTGTGAACAGGAGGATTCAAATCACTGAATCAGTCTACTCAGATTAACTATGGATTCTACACAGTTCTGATCAAAGCTCTAACAGGTTTTATCAATAAACTTGACATGTTATTTCTAAAATTTATGCAAATACAAAGGGCCAAGGACAGCCACTAGACTCCTGGGGAAACTTCTTGAAAAGTAGAATATCGTGCCCTCCAGATATCAGAACTTAATATGAAGCTAGAGCAACAGAGGCAATGTGGTCACAACCCAGAGGAGAAAACTCCATGTCGGCTCCTCTGCTCATGGGGACATGTGTACCAGACACATCAAAAACAGGAGAATATGTAACCAAATTTCAGTACTTGCCCTAATTTGCCAAATCAAATAGTTGGAATGAGCCTTGGGGAAGAGTGAAAAAGAAATTTTATTGATTTGATAGCAAATTGGAGAAATTGGTAAACATACATTCAAAACAAAAAACTCTAATGTTTCCCAAACAGAGGAAAGAATGTCCCTTTTGAGATCTAGGTCTTCAGGGTCAAGAGGGTGTGCTTATTAGAAAGACACAATTCAAGCCAGGCATGTAATGGGAGACTGAGACAGAAGGATCACAGGTTCAAGATCAGCCTCCACAACTTAGCAAGACTCTCAAAAACCTAGCGAGACCCTGTTTCAAAACAAAAAAAAAAAATTATAAATGGGCTGGGGGTGTAGCTTGGAGGTAGAATGCCTCTGGGTTCCATCCCCAGTAACTAACTAACACACACACACACACACACACACACACACACACACAACTAACCACTAAAAAAAAACCCACAAATAACCCAATCAATAGATACTTCACAAAAGAAGAAATACAAATGGCCAATAAATATATTTTAAAATTTCAACATAATTAGCAATCAAGGAGACGCAAATCAAAGCTACACTGAGTTTCCGTCTAACCCCAATTAGAATGGCAATCATCAAGAAGTCAAACAACAATAAATACTGGTGAGGATATGGGGAAATAGGAACTCTTAGACACTGTTGGTGGGATTGTAAATTAGTGCAGCCACTATAGAGATCAATGTGGAGATTCCTCAGAAGACTGGGAATGGATCCACCACATAATCCAGCTATACCAATCCGGAGTATTTTTCCAAAGGGACTAAAATCAGAATATTATAGTGATGCATGCATATCCATATTTATAGCAGCACAATTCACAATAGCCAAGTCATGAAACCAACCTAGGTGTCCATCAACAGATGGATTACAAAATTAGGGGATATACACACAATGGAATTGTACTCAGCAATAAAGAACACAAAATATGTCACTTGCAGGAAAATGGATGAACCTGGAGAATATTATTGTTATAGTTAGATATAAAATGTCCCCTAAAGAGCTCATTTATTAATGTTTGGAGCTGACGTAATTGAGTCATGAGGGTTGTAATCCCAGCTAAATCCAGATAAATCCATTACAATGGTGACCCAGGCCAGTAGGGTGTGGCTGGAGGTGGGTCCCTGGGGGTGCGGCCTTGGGGATTATATAAATGGTTCCTCCTCCCCCTGTTCTCTCTCTTGCTTCCGCCCTCCATGATGTGAGGAGCACAGCCCATGTGCTCTTCCTCTCTCCACCTCCCGAAATCATGCCCTGAGATCCAGTCCCCAGCTTCACATGGAATGAGCCCAAAACCATAAGAAAATAAATCTTCTTTCCTCTAAGTTACATGTTCAGGCCTTTAGATTACGGCTGCAAGAAAAATTATGACCAGAAAAATTATGTTAAGTGAAATTAGCCAGTCACAGAAAGGTCATATGTTTTCTCTCATATGAGGAAGGTAGGGAGAAATCAGGATACTAGAGGGACTTTAGATAATGGAAGAGAAACCCTAGTGGAGTAAGGAAGGAGGTCTAGGGGAGGTTAGTGGAGTGGAGAAAAAAAATTAACAAAGGAAACACTTCCATTGATGTTATGTACATATGTGAGAATACCAATGCCAATCTCAATATCATGTATGGGAAAAGGGAGGGAGTGAGAAGGGAGCCGGAGGGAAGCTCACCAAGTGCTGTGTGCATGTATGTCACTATCACTCTGAACTACATTATGGTGTGAGACTACAATGCACCAATACAAGTAGATATAAAGAGAAAGAGAGAGAGGAAAAAGAAAAGATACAATTCATGTCCACATTGTCCTTGAGTTGATTCCTTTTCAGACTCAAGGGCATTAGTTCTTCATCCTTCTGTTGGTAAATGGATAAGAGCATGGTATTCATTACAGGGAGAGAAGGTAAGGGGGAGGACAAAAAGAGGGGAAGAGGAAAAATGTTGGCATTGAAACAGGCCATCTGTTAGCTGCCAGAATTGGAAGCTCTGAAATGGGCCCCCATTATTATTTTGTGTGTGTGTGTGTGTGTGTGTGTGTGTGTGTGTGGTACTGGGGATTGAACCCACAGGAATTCTACCTCTGAGCTACACCCATAGCCCTACTTTATTTTTGTTTTGAAGCAGGGTCTCACTAGGTTGATGAAAGTCCCATTACTTGCTGAGGCTGTCCTCAAACCTGCAATCCTCCTGTCTCAGCCTCCCAAGTACTGGGATTACAGGCGTGCACCACCATGCCTGGCTCCCAGTATTCTCTTCTCAAAGCAGTCTTTAGAATTATAGTTTTACACCTGCGAGCCTGCAATGGGTGGGGTCTAGTTGGTCCCAGGGATGCCCTCAAGGCATCTGTAATGGTTTGGATTTAGAATGTCCCCTTAGCCCTCACACAAACAAGGTAACAATGTTGGAAGGACTTGGTTGCTAAGGAGGGGTCCCTGGGGGTATAGCCTTGGGGATCATGTGTCCTCCTCTTCCCCCTGCTCTCTCTCTCTCTTGATGTGAGAGCAGAGCCTTTTTCTCTTCCTCTCTTTACTCCCCACCACCATGCCCTGAGATCCACAGACCCCAGCCTCACATGGACTGAACCCAGAATCTCTAAGAAACTGTAAGCAAGTAAATCTCCCTTCCTCTAAGTTGTGTAGTCAGTTGTTTGCTATTATAGCAATGAGAATGTTGACCAAGACAGCATCTTTCCTACTATCTCTGTGTAAAGTACTTGGTTTTATTTAAATGGCATTAATATCTTCATCAACCACACCTCCTTGGGCCCCAATTTTACAAGTGCTTTTCTGGGCAAACTGCAAGTTTTCCGAGTCTTTCTGCTCTGCTTTTTGCTCCCATTTCTCATAGTAAACCTGGATAAATGCTGCCAGCAATACCTATGTAACTGCCTGATTGCTGTGCTGCCTCGAAATTTCCTCTGCCAAATTAATTAGTTTATCACCTGCCACCAACTCAAGTAGTGGCTGGGACCCCTCGGACCACAGCAGCAGTGGCTTCTGAGTGCTTGCCTGGATGGCTGAGCACAGTGAAACAAAAAACTCACCCTCACACAGAATCTCAGGATGGGCAAAATGTAGACAAGATCGTGCCAGAATGTAACGTGGCCTTGTGTCCAATTCCCAATAGAGCCCTCAGTCCCATCTGAAATATGAGCAGACTTTACTGTCCACATTCCTATTGGCATTCTGGTCTTCTGAGCTCACACCAGAATTACCCATTAAGCTCTATTCTCAACACTCTAGAGCTTCTCTAGCCTACATCTCCGAACTCTTCCTGCAAACCAGTACCTAGGGCTTCTGAACCACATGGTCAAGATTGGGACTTTGCTTTTTCTACATAACTAATTCCCCTTACCTACATGCTTTTCAAGCAATAGTGGCTTATATTATCAAATAAAAATGAGCACATCCTCAGAATATCTGACTCCAAAACATTAATATTTATTCTATTATGCCAAATATTAAGGACACTGCAAAATGACTTTTAAAATGTCAGAAAAATAATCATTTTATTTCAATAAGGATCTCTCACACTTTTTCCTTTATTTTTAAACTTTAATTGTGCTTTAAAAAAACGCACTAAATATTTACCACATTATCCATGTGCACTGCTCAATAGTGTTGAGTCTGTTCACACTGTTGTGCAACACATCTCCAGAACTGTCCCGTGAGTAACACTCACTTCCCCTCTTCCCAGTCCTGGTAACCATTATACTTTTTGTCTCAATACTCTGGGTATCTCCTAGATGGAATCCCTCAGTATTGCCCTTTTGCAACGGGCTTATTTCACTCAGCATATTTTCAAGGTTCAGCCACATTACGTGTGTCAGAATTCCTTTGCTTTTCAAGGTTGAATATTTAATGGTATGCATACACCACATTTTGCTTGTAATTCACCCATCCTTGGGCACTTGGGTTGCTTCCATCTTTTGGCTATTATAAATAACACTAGTTGCATGGTTGCATACGTATCTATTTTAGATGCTGCTATAAATTCTTTTGCATAAATACCCAAAAGTGGAATCACTAGATTACAAAGCAATTCTGAGGAACCCACACACCATTTTCCATAGTGGTGACATTTTACACTCCCACCAACTGTGCACAGGATTTCTCACACATCTTTGCCAACACTTATTTTGTTTTGCCTTTTAATAGTATCCATCCTGATGGGTATGAGGTTATATTTCATTGTGGTGTTGATTTGCATTCCTCTAGTGATTAGTTATCATGTTTTCAGGTGCTTGTTGATATATATGTAGATATCATTTTTATGTTTTATATCAACATTTCATATATATATATATCTCAACATTTTTTTCAGAATATATATATATTTTCAGAATATATATATATATATATATATATCGTCTTAGGAAAAAAATGTCTACTCAAGTGTTTGCCCATTTTTAAATTGGGTTGTTTTATCACCCTTGAGTTGTAATACTTTCTATATTCTGGATATTAACCCCTAATCACATGTACAATTTGCAAATATTTTTCTCTTGTTCTATAGGTTGCATTTTCACTGTTGTCTCCTTTGATGTAAAGAGGTGTGTGTGTGTGTGTGTGTGTGTGTGTGTGTGTGTGTATTATTAGGGATTGAACCCAGGGGAGTCCTACCAATGAGCTACATCCCCATCCCTTCTTATTTTGAGACAGGGTCTTGCTAAGTTGCCCAGGCTGGCCTCAAACTTGTCATCCTCCTGTCTCATTCTCCCAAGTACTGGGATTCCAGGAGTATGCCACTGTGCCTGGCTGTGCAGAAGTTTTTAGACTTGATGTAATCCCATTTCTCTTTTACCTTTGTTGCCTGTGCAGTTGATGTCATGTCCAAGAAATCAGTTAGGTACAAAGTGATAAAGCTTTTCCCCTGTTTTCTTCTAGAAATTTTGTAGTATTACGTCTGTTTAGTCTTCACTCCACTTTGATAAATGGTGTAAGATAAGAGTCTTCATGGCTTTTGAGGGCACAGTTGGGCTATGAAACAGAGAAAGGGCCTTCAGCAGACACACAAAAGTGTAGATGAAGTTCATGGTCCAGGAAATCTGGCATTCCTGAGGTAGTACTGCTACCCTGACAACTGCTGCGCCTATCCCTTATACCTCTCTCAATTCTGGCCTCACTAGAACTGTCCTCTCTGCTAATCAGAGGACAAAATTCAATGTGGAGGAAACAGGCCCTAGCAAGGAAAAGTGAAGACAGAATCCTTTGATGTTTGAAAAGCAGCAGTCTAGGGAAAACAGACGGAACTGAAATTCAGGAGAGTTGGATACTTCTTCCACTTGGTACACATGTAGTACCCATGACCTTCTCCACAGGCCCTAAATCCAGAGTTCTAAACATCGAAAGTTTTGTGCAACTCGTTTGCAAAATCTGACCGGGACTGACAGGTTGTTTGTGGTCTTACTCCACTTATATTTTGCTGCAGAAATATTGCTTCATGAAAATGCTGCCAAGGCTCCATAAGATATATGCACATATCACTTTCTGAAAATCTGAAAAATTCTGAACTCAGAAACCCAGCCATTCCTAAGATTTTAGGATGAGAGGTGTGGCTTATGGTAACTTTCCTGGTTGTGGTTTTGCTTTCTGCAAAATAGCTATCTTTCTTTTTCCAAGTAGGCAAAGATTCTTTGCTTCAACCTGTCTGATACTTGTTTGATGACACTTGTGAAAGCCTAAATAAAAGAAAGGGGGTCTATAGATTTGTATCAGGTTTGGCGGACAGGGGTTGTGGGGCAGCAGTCACATCCTCCAGGATCCCCAAGTCTCATGATCTGGTTAGTTTAACCTTTAACAGTTTCAACTTGGATCCCTGTAGATTCACCGGTGGCATCCGGGTAGTAAGTAACTTGGAGAGCGCCTTGTTTCTGCTTACTGCAATTCTTATCTGGACTGCATAAGTAACCCAGGACCAATGAATGACCGGTGCTAGTCTCAGCGACCAATGAAATTGCAGCGACCCATTTGTGTTAACCTCCTTGGTCTTCTTTTGAAATCTATAAAAACAGACCCTCAGGAGCCCTTGGCTGCACTGATTCTGGACGAGGAGTTGGCACACTGCCCGTGGGGACAAGCCCGCTGGCTTAGAGGGCGCTCTGGTCAGACCTCTGCCCTGTGCTCGCTGGTCGCACCCCGGGGCGGGCCTGTGAGCTCCTCACCGCAGATGCTGGGGCCAGGGGCTACGCATCCCCCAGCTGTGAGGTATCCTCATCTGCACTTTCCAGGTCATCTGACTGTTGTTTGTAGGAAATTATGAGAGTCAGCCGGCCCGACTTCCCCACGACCTCCACGTTTCAGGGGCTTCCCGACAGCTGCGGAGGGCGGCAGCGGCGAGATCCGAGAGTCTAACGCCACAGACCCAAGGGCAAGACGCGCCGGGCGGTCAGCCGGAGCCCCGAGAGGAGCGCTGGCCCCGTGGTGGCCACAGTCCACATGGCCTCGGGCCCTGAACGGCCCAGGACGGTGGCAGGGGCTGCATCCTGGACCGTATCTCGCGACTCTGGGCTCGTAGTCACGTCGGGAGTCGTGGGACAACATCGCGCGTTGCAGGACGCGACCCGCATCTCGCAACGCCGGGACTCGCAGTGCGTGACCAGAGTCCTGGGACAGCGGCCCGCAAGGCATCCTGGTAGTCTCGGGACCCCGGGACCAGCAGAGCACGACGGAACTCAAGGAACAAGCTCGCGTGTGTGCTGGGACTCGTGGAGCGTGTCGGGACAGCGGTCGGACGGCCTGCCGGGACCCGTAGTTTCGCGACGTCGGGACTCTCAGTCACGACAGTTCAGGACCGAGGCCCGCGTTGCATGCCGGGAGCCGTAGTCTCGCGATGCCGGGACCCGCACTGCGCGACCGGAGT